>DVVJ01001646.1:0-10966 GCA_018234505.1 Junonia neildi neildi
GTCAATTGTAACAGAAACCAGGAACCTTATCAAAACGCATTGCAAAGTAAAAAACTCCAAAAACGAGATTTGACTTGAGTTGCAACCTGCATATAGTATTTTTTCGATTCTCATTTCACTCATTTAATCCTCGCTATATTTTTATTACAGATAAAACAATATTAGTAGATATCTATTAGATATCAATTAATATCTATATACATTCTTACTTAAAAAGTTTTTGACGAAAGCACTTTTTTTTTAGTTCTTACAGACGGAATTTCAATTCGATGGCCTGTTCTTAGATAATACTTAATGGATTCGTGTGTCATATGACGATATGATTACGGTAAATATATGCTGACGGCTTTTTCAGAAATTCAGATATCGATGGTTTCTAAATTACCTGCAGTAGCTCTAATATGCTGACTTTCCTCTATCTGTTTTAGTTAGATATTTATCTACTGTAAAAATAGATATCTATCTATAGATATCTATCTATCTATTTACTCTGTGCTGAGGTAAATTACATTACACATATTTTTTATCTGTATCTACTGTTTTTTTGGGAATCGGACATGGCTGCGGCGTACCTATGTTATTCTTATGCTTGATAGATTGTTGTGAATAATAATAACAGATCCAGTTTTCGAAAATGGGTACAACTACTAAATTTGTATCTGAATATTGTAAAACCTGGGAAAAGTCGGGGCGAGAACAATTGTAAGTTTTATGACGTTAAAATATTTTGGTTTTTCCTTTACCACATGTTGATTCGAATGTAACCTTTATTTAACTGATTTCTATGGTATTCCTCATTAATTTGACTGTAACTTTTTACATAATGATTATAAACTGTATGTTGAGAAATAGCTACTAATAATTTCAAACGTTCGTCTACGTGACAGATCAATTTATTGATCAATATCATCAATATAAAAATATCAAGACTATATTATAAAAAGTTAATATAATAAACTGACAATCATTTATCATTTTATCAAATGCAAATAATAATCATTGTTGTTAAAATTTCAGCATAAAATCAGTGACACAATATATCAAAGATGAAGGAAAAACACCTTTGTTTTCGAAATCCGGAAAATTGTCTGGATTATCTCAAAGCATTTATGATTTATTATCATGTGGTCTTCGTGGTTTTTTGAAGAAGGACTCCGTTATTTCTGTATTGAAAGATATATCTGTATGTATCATGTAGTAAGATAAATTTTAAGTGTATAATATTTTAAAACAAGGTTAATTGAAGATATTTTATTTTTATCAGGCTATACATCCAGACATACCATCCATATTATTAGATATAGTCTGTATACTTGATTCAGAAACATCTCTCGACATCCACAGTGAAGAGCGAAGTAATTTCTGTTATTTAGTAAGGGAATTAGAATCTTTTATATCTGATAAACTACTGAAAGAGCGTTTAGAAATTGACACATTACAAGATGTTGGTACTTTGAAGAACAAGAATTTTTATACAAAGTTTATTAAAATCAAGACTAAGTTGTAGTATGTATTAACTTTGATTTATTTGTTACTATTTTTGTTTTTAATGTTATTATACTATCTGCTAATGGACTGTTTTGTTATTTTTAGTTATAAACAACGGAAATTCAATTTATTCAGAGAGGAAAGTGAAGGTTATTCAAAGCTTATTGTGGAATTAAATCAAGAAATTTCGGAAGAAACTGATTGGAAAACTATTCTCGAAATTATTCAATCACTTATAGGTAAATAATAGGTTCTGCTTTCATTTTTTGTAATACAGTTAATTTATTTATTCCTTTGTCATTTATTCCATGTCATTTCCTTAAGCACAGAGATGAAAATATGATAACTTCAGAATTTATCAAATGTTTTTACAAAGTTTGTCTTTGAGACTTATTGTTATTTATTTTTTAGTTGTATATTCATTTCATAACATTACTATTATTAATAATTTTTTTATTTTCACAGGTTGCTTCAACTTGGATCCTAATAGAGTGCTTGATATAATCCTAGAATCTTTTGAGGCACGGCCGCATTTAGATAAATTATTTATTTCACTAATAAAGAATTACATGGGGGATCCTCAAGTGATTTCCGAAGTTTTAGGTTTTAAGCTAGGTAACATGGAAGTCTTAGAGAGTTATAAAGAACCACCTGCACTTATGACTGTGATAGCTTTACTTTTACAACATCAAGTTATATCATTAGATGACATTTATCCCTGGGTATGTTAATTTCAAACAATTTTTGTTGTGGTGTCCAAAATGTTGCATGCAGACATCATCTTTTTTAAATAATTCTTCATTTGAAAGAAATAAATTCCTAATGAAAGAGCATATTTTTGTTAATTAATTTTATTTATTTTTTCACACTTTTAAAACAATTAATGTTTTCATGAGATCTAATGTATAATTTTGTCACAGTATTTTCTTTTACTGAACCACATTGTATATTCCTTTCAACTTCATTCTGTATTCCTTTTTATTTTTCCATAGTTACGACCGGATGATTCTATTATGGCCAAAGAAGCTGATAAGGAATTAAAAGCCATTCAGGATTACATTCGTAAAATAAATATTGTGTCTACTAAAGGACCTCAAAGCAATGCACCTGCAGAATTTATTGAGGACAAGGCTGATCCACAGGTGAGAGTTTTTATTAGATAATTTAT
Organism: Junonia neildi neildi; assembly: GCA_018234505.1. Lineage (NCBI taxonomy): Eukaryota > Metazoa > Arthropoda > Insecta > Lepidoptera > Nymphalidae > Junonia > Junonia neildi. The sequence goes on from DVVJ01001646.1 coordinate 2,657, forward strand.
TTTATGCATTATTATTGTATACAGTAGTTGAAAGTTAAATCAAGAAGTAAAGATACTCAAAGACAATCTTCATAAAATAACTTGTTTCCTATACTGGGTGAAAAACTGGAAATGTGACATCCCATCCTCTTTCCTCCTATTAATTTTTGTTTTTTGATAATTATGATGTTGCAATATTTCATGAGGGTTGCCCCTTATTAAATATTATATGCTTATTTACCTTACATAATTTGCTTGTCCTTTTATTTGCTAATATTTTTCTGTATTTATTACTTCCATAATTATTGTATGTGCAAAATGATTTTACTAAAATTATATTTTAGGAATACTGGAACAATCAGAAGCTAGTGCTTTGCGAAGCACTTTTGAATGTAACAGCATGGAAGGAGTTTGCCGCGTTATCAGCGAGACTACCAACTACAAGTGTTGCTCAGCGACCAGCTATGGCCCTGTGCAAAATGTTGCATGCTTTAGTTGAACCTCTATATAGAAAGTAAGACAAAAACCTTTTGTAGAAATAACTTGCTTAACACTAGAAGGGTGGGCATTGCAAATTTAACCCATTTTGATGTTTGGCCTACTCCAGTTACTTTTATTTACTTTTTATGAAATATAATTAATATTGTTTATACATGATTTTAATAAGCTTAATGTATCTATGTTAATACCTATATTAAATAAATCAAAAATTTTAAAAACCTTAATTCCACTGGCTTATCAGGATTTTCCAAACGTTTAGTATTGAGAAATTTTGGACAAATTTTATTTTTGCTAAACAATAATTCTTTTACAAACAAATAATTCTTTTGCAGGCATTGTCGCATCGCTCCTAAGATTATAGGCAAACCAATTCCTCCTTTAAAATCACACCTAGCTCCTGCAGCTTGCAAGACTTTTGAAGACATGAAAGAAACAGTTATACCAGCACTTATACTGCTTGGGCCATCTCTTCATTATGATCCTGTTTTAATGTATAAAGTAAGTCAAAACAAATTTGGTAGCAATCACTTCTGTTTATGTATCATATGAGTATCTTAAGTAACATCATTTTTTTTTTGACTAGGTCATCCGTATCCTAAGAACAGCAAAAACATTAGATGATGATCCACTCCATCATGAGGCATTGACTGTATTGGACACTGCCATACTTCCAGCGCTCACCTTGATGGAAGGGAACTGCTGCATGGCTGAGGAAGTCTACACTTTGCTCAAGTTATATCCATATCAATGCAGGTAATTTATGATGACAATAAAATAAAATTATTTGTATTTAGCTATATATAATGCTTAACTATAACTAAATATAAGCCTTTGTCATACACCACATAATATTACAACAAAAACTACAAGAAGAAGGAACCGGAAACTGATTCCGAACGGATGACCGATTCGCTTCCAAGCAATTTCGTAATCAAGTAAATGTTATGTCCATGATTTTATAGTAGTAGTAGTGTAGTGTTTCAAGACAAGATACCATCGCCTTTGATGCATTCATTGAAAATTTAGCTGTAATTCATTAAATCATTATTTTATTTTACAGATATTGTTTATACGCTCGTTGGAAGAACGAATCCGGTGAGAAGATTCCGGCTCTGATGCGCGTCCGCGGCAATTCGTTGCAGCGCATCAAGCACATTATGAAACGCGTCTCCAAGGAAAACATCAAGCCACAGGGGCGACTCATCGGGAAACTGTCTCATGCCGCATCTGCGTTCCTGTTTGATTATATGCTTTTGCAAGTATGTATTATAATTTATTTTATTTATAAAAATATTTACAGTAGCATAAATTGTAGTAACATATCATTTCAGACAAGTCACTTTTTGTTAACTCAATTTTAAAACATCTTCAATTTTTTATTAGAATGATCTATGTATGAGTGTCGCATCATCAGTTTCATCTGTCATTTGAAAAAAATGTATGTACTTCATTGAAAATAAAAGCTTTACACGATTGAACACATGCACATGTTGTATTTGTAACAGATCCAGACGTACGACAACCTGATCGGCCCAGTAGTGGAGTCCCTCAAGTACCTGACGTCGCTTTCGCTGGACGTGCTCGGCTACTGCCTGGTGGAGGCGCTGGCGGCTCGACGTGGAGCAGGCGCGGCGCACGCTCCAGCGCTGCAAGCGCTCGCTGCCTTCGCTGCGGCTGCCTTCAAGAAGCACAACATTGAGCTGACTGCGCTGCTGCAGTTTGTTGCCAACAGGCTGAAAGCGCAGCAGAGGTAATACGTCACTTTCATACCATTACATGTAGCCTAACTCAAGTAGCTGGCGTCGCTGTCGTTGGGCGTCCTCGGCTACTATATGGTGGAGGCGCTGGCGGCGCGGCGCGGTGCCGGTGCAGCGCACACTCCAGCGCTGCCAGCGCTCGCCGCCTTCAACAAGCATAACAACGAGCTCACCGCGCTGCTGCAATTTGTTGCCAAATGGCTGAAAGCGCAGCAGAGGTAAAACTGTGGTATTTTCATATTTTGTAGTACATAGTAACGTAGCTAGAGGCGGTGGGAGTGATCCGTCTGACCGATAAAACCGACAAATGACAACAGAGTTTGGACGACAGTGGGTTGGAGTAAAGGTTTAAAAAGTAGTCCTGTCTAGGTGTGTCCATGCTAGCTATGCTACCGCATTTAGGGCTCTCGTATAACAGACAGTCATTATATTTTATTTATAAATATAAATTGTGAATAACATGTTTTATTTTGATTTTGGTTAGACCACTTATTTTTTCTTGTTAATTGATTTATTCAAGACTAACAATACTGCTTGGTATTGTTAGTCTTGAATAAATCGAAATAGCTATGTTTGGTTTAATTCATGTTTAAATATGCATTCTTTCACCGTTAAATATCAACGTTTTCTGTTTTTTCGCACGTAGTCACGACCTACTGATACTTAAAGAAATAGTACAGAAGATGGCTGGTATAGAAGCTGCAGAAGAAATGACGCCTGAACAGTTAGACGCTATGGCTGGAGGAGAACTGTTGAAAGGAGAGGTAAGCGAGTGTAATTTTTATTATTTCTAGAGATTGGATTACACATAATTGCATATTTCATCTAAAATCTATAAAACAATGCATATTATGTGCTCTATTTATTTATGGTTAGCTCTCAACATGTCATTTTTCTCGCATATTGCAAATTTTTTTCCACATTCCGTCAGTTTTTATGTACATTTCAAGTATTTTTCGTACTTATTATGTGTATGCCAATACTTTGCAAATAATGAACATGTTATGTTGTTACATATAACCCGGTCTCTAATTATTATTACTTCCTATCTAGTATGTACATTTATCACATTAACCATATTAATGCATAATTTCTTTTTAGGCGGGCTATTTTTCTCAAGTTCGGAACACCAGACGATCGTCAGCTAGATTAAAGGAGGCAGTTGTTGGAAATAACCTTGACATCTCCCTTTGTATATTATCTGCCCAACAGAGACATTGCTGTGTTTGGAAAGGTAATTAATCTGTTCCTTTATATCAATAAGTCTTTTCAGAATTGTTTTAATGGGTTACTGCTTATATTTAATACGAGAAATCTACTCCAACTTCGCACGGAATGTTTGAGTTTATTTCTTACCTTCATATCAGTGTTGCCAGATTCTTCTGTTCTGGATCTGGATTTCAAAACTTTTGAATACAAAGAATATCTAATTTTAACTTAAAAAATCGGGACGTCCCGCCAAAATCGGATTGTGTGGCAATGCTGCTACATACAAATCTTTCAATCTCTTTATAAAAATATCGAATATTTCAGAATATGCAGAAGATACTCCGAATAGTGGTGAACCGCCAGGCTCACAATTAAAAGTGGTGGGTCGCCTCGCAGACCAGTGTCAAGATGCGCTCGTTCAATTGGGGACTTTCTTGGCGTCGTCTCATGCGCCCGATGAGTATGCTGCGAGACTGCCGCCGCTTCAGGTATGTACAATATGTAGGATAATAATATTGTATTAGGACCGATTTATATTAAACAAGCAAATGCATGTTTAAGCCCTACTGTACTGAATTCTTTTGGTGTAAACAGACAGATCATTCTTTCGTTGTTCTGTCTGCATACAAAAATATTCTTAGAATACTCGTTAGCTGGATGTAAACGGTGCTATAACATGCAAATATTCTGCTTCGAGTATTATCAGCCTACACATTGTGCAAGAATTCTAGTTCTTTGTTTTCATTCTTGCTTGTTGCTATTTTAGTATAAACGCTTCAGTCATTAAGAAAGAATGCTCTTGTTCTTTGCTTAGTCTAAGTGCACCCTGTATTCCAAATGTTTAATTCAACACTATAGAAAGTAATGTAGTTTTATACAATATATTTTTTGGCAACTTTATAAAGAGTAATAATTTTATCCTTTAAGGAATTATTAAGAGATTATCATGTCGACGCAGATGTGGCATTCTTCTTACATCGTCCAGTATTAGCTCAGAAAATTGCAGCGAAAGCGGAAGCGTTAAGGAAAAGTTCGGATAGTAAAAGTGATTCACTCGAAAAAAGTATTGAGAGATACAACATTGCTTCCAAAGAAGCTTTGGAACCAGTCGTGACTGCGATAACACCTTTGTTGCCTTCTAAGGTGTGGGAAGACATATCTCCTGAATTCTATGTAACATTTTGGTATGTTGCATGATTTATGATGACACAAATGCTTATATTAATTTTTCTGAAATTTTTTGAATTAATATTTATATCAACTTTTTTAGGTCTTTATCTATGTATGATCTTCGAGTTCCAGTAGAGAGCTATGAAAGAGAAGTAGAACGTTTAAAAACTGCTGCTGCAAATGCTGCAAAAGACACCTCGCAAGGAACAAAAGGAAAGAAAGAGCAGGAGCGCTTTAACACACTTATTGAGAAACTACAGGTAACAATTAGATTAATAGTGTAACAGTGTAGGTTATTTGTGATGCCAATATTAAGGTGTTAAAATAAACTGACTAGTGTAACTTACTGTAGTAATTAAAGTACAGGGCTTAGCTCACTTAGTATTGTATGTAGTGGTATAGTAATGAATGAAAAATAGTCTGTCTTTTTCAAGAACTAATATCTTATAATAGGTATCCTAAAAGTTTAAATTGAATAACATATTTATTAACCTTACTAAATTTTGCTAGTTACCAACACAAGACAGAGTGTGACAAATATAACAAAAGTGAACATAGGACAGACAATATTTTCTAATAATTAATATTAGTATGAGGGGTGCGTGATGATGGGAACGTGGGAAGTTTAGCATGTAATATCAGTGGGTCGAGGGGGACGGGGAGGTCTTAGTGTAACGCGAGAGGCTCGCCCGCAGGAGGAGCGGCGGCGGCAGGAGGAGCACGTGTCGCGGGTGCGCGCGCGGCTGCAGCGCGAGTGCGGCGGCTGGTTCCCCGCGCGCGCCGCCAAGTCCGCCAAGAACGAGACCGTGACGCGCCTCATGCAGCTGTGCCTGTTCCCGCGCTGCGTGTTCACGCAGCCCGACGCGCTGTACTGCGCCGAGTTCGTCCACGCCGTGCACGCGCTCAAGACGCCCAACTTCTCCACGCTACTGTGCTACGACCGGCTGTTCTGCGACATCACGTACTCGGTGATGTCGTGCACGGAGGGCGAGGCGGCGCGCTACGGCCAGTTCCTGTGCCGCGTGCTGCGCACCGCCATGCGCTGGCACGCGGACCGCGCCGCCTTCCACAGCGAGTGCGCGCACTACCCCGGCTTCGTCACCAAGTACCGCGTCTCCAACCAGTTCACGGAGGCCAACGACCACGTCGGCTACGAGAACTACAGGTACCGGTCAAACCGCTTCCATCTGCTATCTGAATTTTTCATCACGTAGAAAGAATATGTTTATCTTCTTTTCTTCTTCCTAGCGTTATTCTTTTATTCGGGATCGGCTCTCCTCATCTTTAGGCGCCAGGATAGTGTGTCCTGGGTTGTCTGTACATCCAGCTGAGCCCGTTCCAGGTGTTTGGATACAGTTGTCCACCAAGTAGCTAGGGGCGCCCTCTGCCTTTTCTTCTTTCCGGGATCGCTAAAGCCTTCTTTACTGGGTACTTTCTTTCCTTTTAGTAAAGAAAGAATATGTTTATATCAGTGACTTTACTTAAATTTGAAGATAGGGCATGTAACTGGTTCAATGTCACAGGGGCTTCGTAGAGTTAATATATCGCTCCGTCATCCCCAGGCACGTGTGCCACAAGTGGCACTACAAGATCACGAAGGCGATGGTGGTGTGCCTGGACTCGGGCGACTACGTGCAGATCCGCAACGCGCTGATCGTGCTCATCCGCATCCTGCCGCACTTCCCCGTGCTCGCCAAGCTGGCGCAGATCATCGAGAGGAAGGTCGAAAAGGTTAGCGCACGACTCACTGAACCATTTCCTCAGAGAAAGAGATTTCTTGAAAATACGAGACTTAGTTACAAGTGGAGAGGGAGCTCAAAATCGAAACCTAAATAAAATTGTCGTTGAAACAGAGTCAGAAGGTGGTTCTTGCATACTATGGATGATCACCAAGGAGTTATTTTAATATGCAGTTATTTTAACAAAATATTAGCGCAAGTAAATGAATGTTTATGGTCGTAGTTTTGATCTCTGTTCATCACGATAGACTTTTGTTTGTGCCACGTGTTTCTTCAAATCTTACTGGGAGCTATTAAATGTTAAGTATTTTTTATTCAGACGAGAAAATGTTTAACATTCCGTTACTTATAAAAATTAACTATTGCGTTGTTCCAAAGTAATAATAAGTGCAAAATATTTGTATAACATTCTAACTTTTTACAATACAGGTTAAAGAAGAGGAGAAATTGCAGAGGCAAGATCTATACGTCCTTGCAACTGGTTACAGTGGCCAGTTGAGGAACAAAGTGCCACACATGATGAAAGAGAGTGAATTCCATCAGGTGTGTATTTATAATTTTTTTTTATTTAAATACAAATAAAAAAAATATAATTTAACACGGTAGGTCATGTCGCTTCATTCTATTTCAATAAAAATGATTATCAACTTCCATTGTTGTACAAAAAAAAATGAATATTATGGTCAGACATAAAGTTTTTCATTATAAATTTTTCTTATTGGATATTTTTATGTGATGCTTTTTGGGATTGATTTAATCCGTATAAAGGAAAGCCCCATTAATCTTAGTTATAATTTATGAAAATGGCACTATTCATTATGATTTTAATTCTTGATTGTATGTAGATATATTAAATTAAAATGTATAGAAGGTGAACGTTAACGTTTATACGCCCTCTAACAACCTACCTTTACAAATAGCAGTTATATACCTATGATGATATTATATATAACATCGCATCGGTACCCCATGTAAACGTACATGCAGTAGCATAGCGTAGTGCATTAGTACGTTATAGTGTATCACGCATATCAACTTAGGAGTGTGTACGCAGATGGTCGCCTTGCAGGTGAGCGCGGCGGCTCCGGCGAGCGCGGGGGCCGCTACGAGCGACGCTAAGAGGGAGCGCGACGACGAGCCGCAGCCGCAGCCGCCGGCCGGTGAGTCGCTTGCACTACTAGGATTTTATTTTGTTAACGCCAGGTAAATCTTCATAGGGGGAAATCGGGTTATATGAGATTGCACTAATGGCCGCCGTCAGCACGGAAACGGGGCTGCGGGATCGCATTCGCATGCGTATCCGTTGCCCCTTCCTTGACTTGCTATGCGTACACCGGAAATCTAGCGCCATAAAGGAACAGCCATCGTCCTTTCAGCCGTATGAAACGAATGCGTGAGGCCCCCCCCCCCCCATCTTACGCACTCACAGCCGGAGATACTGCTAAATTTACCAATCATCCTTCTAGGATCAACTCGGTAGAATTAAAAGAATTCTAATAAGGGGTGTAACTGTATGAAAACTAGTTGCTACCCGAGACTTTTGAAGAGAGAATTGAAAAAATTGCCTGAGAAAATTGCCTATGTTACTCCTTATAAAATCACCTATATGCCGTCAAAATTGGTGTAGCCATTCTGGAGATTAATCAAAACAAACAAACAGACAGACAGACAAACAAAAAAATATTATAAAATTGATGTTTTGGTCTTTGTATCTTGTAAATAATCATATGCATTTAGCAAAAAGATGATATTTTGATATTACAAACAGACACGTCAATTTTATTTTATAATATTTAAAATTTTTAAATTTATATTGTTCATAAAAAATGCATATAGAGTAAGTAATATCCTCGATAATGTCCAACAGAAGCAGAAAAAAGAGAAACGAGGACTAGTGACAGACGTCGCGACGATTCAGACCGCGAGAAGGAGTCCAAACGTGAATCGAGATCGTA
>DVVJ01001647.1:0-10965 GCA_018234505.1 Junonia neildi neildi
CTTTAAAAAATATTATAGGTATGGAAAAACCATTTTTTCGAAGAAGGAACTGTTTCCGAAATATTATGCTTCAAACTGTCAAATTTTCTTAGAGTCATATGTCTCCCCCCCCTCTACCCACTAAACTACTGCTTCTAAAAATGTGGAAAAAATCATGATAGTAGTACATATGATGAATTAAAAAGGAAAATTATCACGGCTATGTAAGCTTTTATACTTATCAGGATATAGTCGATCAAAGTAAAAATATAATTTCGCCCAAATTTCATTGAAAGTTGTTAAGATAAACACGTGATTCCTAAAATATAAGTAAACTGTAAAGATTAAATTCATGAATGTCCGTATATTATGAGATAAACTACGGAACACTTCATGCGCGTGGCTCGACACGCACTTGGCTAATTATTTACATTTCATGTAGGTAGTGTACTCTGAATTATTTAAGGTTTTAAACATCGTAAACGATAGTTGTAAAATAATATAACTTTTAAAATTCATACGTCCAAATTTTCCAGCCATTCTACTTATCATTCTTAATTAAGAATTCTGGTAAACAGAATTGACGTGATATTTAATGTCACCTTAAAATAATTAACATAAAAAAATCAATAAAACCCACACATGAGTTCTAAGAACATAACCCTCAATTTCCCGTCGAGACGGAGAATTTGTTCAGTGCATATAAGGCGATGAGAAATGAATCAAAAAAGAGAATGCTTCTAAATTAACGATCGTGCTGCTATCAATTTTCTCGCCAGCTCCAAAGGTCAGGTCAATCAAATAAAAAGCCGTGAGCTCGAGCAATTACTGCCCACGGGATGTGTGAACGAAACATTTAAACCTAAAAATGATTGGAGAAAAATGTCAAGTTATATTTAATGTGGGCTGTTGGAAATATTTTTACGCTTAACATATAAGGAACGGTAAAAATATAAACATATTTTTGAGTAACCATTGTTAAGTCAGCAAAAACAAAACGCAATTAAAAAACCTTGTTAATACAGTCATGGCCATAGAATTCGATAAGAAAATTTAAAAAAATAAAATTCGAACCCTTTTAACATCCATACACTAATCGATAATCTACGATAATCCTCGTCTAAAATAAAAATACGCCAAAACCCTTGTCGAAATGTACAAAAAATTACCATTTTCATCTAAATACAGATTTTTAGATTATAGGTAGATAGAATTTTTTTATCACGAAAGGTCGAATATCGACCAATGATACTAGGGCGATTGCTATATATACTTATTGTAACTGCAGAGTAGGTACAAAGTATTTCAACGTAACCCTCACGTAACTAGTAAGAAGGATTGAATGTATATTTCTCACACATACACACTGTTTCGTGAAAAAGAAATACCGATTAATTCACACATGAAAAAATATGTGATACATGATTTGACAACTGCAATGATGGACGTCAATCGGAATGCCTTATGACATAAGTGTCGGTAGTTAACCACACGTTATTGACAAAAAAAATGTACATTTTATTTGCAACTTGACATTTTATACACTTTCAGGTTATAAGTAACCTGGCATCCAAACACGAAATCAATAATAACGAAAGGAAATACTTTATAACAATTTTGTTCAAAACCATGATTACTGAAAAAGAAATTCAAATAAAACATAAATATTTTTTTCCTGTCTACGTTTTTATTCTTGCCATATCTTTAAGTACACAATGTATCTTATTATTAAAAAAAAATCACGATGTTATATAAAATAGGCACAGCGAAAAATCGAGTGCTCAGGAAAATTTAAATACAAATAAATATTGAACACGCTTTAAAATTCATAGGTCCCCATTTTATGGTCTCGAAGTGTTAAAACAATCCTGGCCACAGATTATAAATACATAATAAGATAATCTAGCGGAAATATAAATATTAAAATGCATTTCTTGGCATATTAACCCGTGTTTTAACGATCGTAAAAAGTTATTCGTGTTGCTAATGAAGACGTCAATTGAGCCCCGGGCGTAAATTCCGTGTTTAGTTATCGCCCATTTATTGAGTATTTTATGTTAAAGATCGATATTATATTGTCGCTAAGGTTTTATGTCATAATATATAGAGAAATGGGCCGTAAACATCAGCGATGGGAGGGTTAAACATATTTATTTATGTAAATTTTTAGGTAAAATTAAATTTTGTGTCAGTCTTGAAGGGTGTTTTTCATATAAAAATAATTTCATAATAGTATTTACATATATAATAGTAGGTTGAGTGACCTAGTTTTTTTTATGTTAAAAAAGTTTAAGATGAGTTTGAAATGAAACGGTTAATTCATAAAGCCTACCTGTTAATTGGGGATTTGAAATATATTAAAATAGATCACAACACCTAATACGCCAACCTTTCATTAAACATACCAGTAGCTAATCAATCACAACTAAAATAATCGCCAAACCAATTAACAAAGCAAAAGTATCGAAAAGTCTCCGCCGGCGATAACTGCTAAATCATCCAAGATACATTTGTAAATGAAAACGTTAATAGACAACAAAGTATCAATTTACAAGGCACATTTTAAACGACTAACTAACGGCTAAGAGATTATTACTTCGTAAAGCGGAGTTTCGATCATTAGACATCGGTTAATTGTCGGCCATTAGGTTTTATCAGGCTCAAGAAAGTCCACTCGGCCTGAGGCACCCCCGACTCTTGCCGAGGGGTCCTCGCCGGTAATAAATTACAATGTAAGCAAATAATGCGAAATTAGTCAGTGTTGTCTCAGATTTAGCGGATGTTTGTTATATATCATAATAATCAGACGTTTAATGTTATTTTTCAACATTATTTACCATCGAATACTTATTACAAAACGTGAGACACATAAATAAAGTAACGAAGTTTCAGGCTAAGAATTTTACAAAAAAATGAATCATTTCAAATCTTGAAAACGCAAAAAATGGAGTGTATAATACGGCAATTAAGGACACAGACGTGACAGAATATAAACATGTAAACAAAAAGAGGTTATGAATAACAAAGACCTCTTCGGTTCACAATGTTAATGCAGTAGCCGTTAAAGGGAAGCCTTTAGTCAAATGACTCGGTAGCCGATTCCGAGAACGAAATTATCGACGCTCAAGCCTCCATGTTCCCACGTGTTCACACTTGGGTCGCGAACCCGATGTGACCATTGCCTAAACTAACAGATAATGTTGTCTTGTAAATTGCCACAAAAGTTTATTGGCTGTAAACAAACCTTTACGTGTGTAGCCCGACATACTGGTGTTTTGTTTTTAGTAATAACATTGCAATTTTGACTCTCTCATTTTAAAGGACTAAGATAATTAAAGAAATCAATTTAGTCCATTATTCTTTAAGTGCTATATGAATAACACTATCATTAATACTTTTGGATAATCTTAATTTTGTTTTTGCCGACCATAAGCATAACTATGGTATAAAAAAGCAAGTAATCTGTTACCGAAATGTATACCAATTTTAGCGTTGTTACAAACTTTTAACATGTTGAGACCTGTTAATGGCTATTGCCCATATAAAGCTACAAAGGACAACCCGTTAAACGCTTCAAAGGCACTTCAGACCGAATACCGTCACGTCGCGCTCAAGTTACAACCCGGCACGTTCCAGTTGCGACGTCCACGTTGATTAAGATATGGGATTTATTTACCCCACTTACTCATTACTCTCGGTGTAATTAGGATTGAATTTACTCTAGACGGTTAGATAGTAATAGTAAATCTTTTGGTAGGAATGGTGAAGACAAATCGTTAGCGCGATTTGTGACACCTCAGGACAAATGCCCTCACGTCCGCAGTACAAGTTGGCACGTTCCGTTACTAGGACAGCTCGTGATTAAGATATAGGCAGATATATGGATTTATTTAGTTTTCACGGTTTAAATATAACTAGATTATGTCATGGTACGGTGATATTGTCATCGTACTTAGAACTTCCTCCTTACATTATTCCAATCCGATTATTACTCAGCGGGAGGGACCTACTTTTTGAGACAAACTTCTTCACTTTAAAACTTATTTATAATTTATTCAGAAATTTTTATTATTATTATTCAGTTTATTTTTTTTTGTATATATGTGAATTATTATATAGTTAGTTAAGTTTCAGAATTAGTAAATATATATAGTGAGCCGAGATGTCCTAGTGGTGCGAACACGTAGATCTTAACCGAAGGTCGCGGGTTCAAACCCTGGCCAGCACCGCAGGATTTTCAAGTGCTAAATTTGTGTTTAAATTCATCTCGAGCTCGGCAGTGAAGAAAAACATCGAGAGGAAACCTGCATGTGTCGGAAGAAATTCTGTCACATGTATATCCACCAATCCGCAGTGGAGCAACGTGGTGGATTAAGCTCCATACCTTCTCCCTAATAGGAGAAGATGCCTATGCCCAGCAGTGGGATATGTACAGGCAGTGTTACGTTAGTAAATATATAATAGGGTGATACATTTATGTTTTGGTTGATTAGCCAAAATAATCAGACACTAAATATCCTCAGATAAACTAAACATATCCTTGCTTGAAAAGTTTATTTAAATATATTACAGTAGGTACTGCTTTTGCTAACGTAAAGATCAAAAGACTTCTTAAACCAATAAAGCAATAAAAGCAAATAACTACCACTATCAAGCAATCACTCGTTTATCGTTATTTTAGTATCTAATACGGATCCTATTTACACAATAACAAAATAACTATAAACATAATTATAAAAGAGGTATTAACGTCAACGGTTTAGAGCAGTTACAACTATTACCATGTATTAAAGACTAGTATCTTCGTAATGAAGACACAAACAACGAACGAAGGAACGAATGAACGAATGGGACTAGAAACAGTTCCATTCCACAAGAAAGCTATGACCAAATATTTATTGTCACGGAATACGGATGCCAGCGCATTAAATATATCGCTTGTGTTTATACGATAGAAATTGCCATTGTCTTATTTCGTCTTTTGTTCTAAATGAAATTATTTTAGTATAAATGGTAACTGACTTACTTTTAAATAAAAGGCGGTACGCTCAGCAACCCTCGAGAACTGCAGAATTTTAATGGCAAAGACTTAAATGTAAAACTTGTTATCAATAGCCTTTCAAATACAAATTAGACCACCAACAACATTATAAAAAGAAAATCCAAGAAAGAAGATAGAAGGAATTTAAAAAGGAGTTTAGCATTTCATGAGTAGAAAGGAGTCAGTTGGGATTTCTCCATGATACTGATATTTGCTAAGGCATAGGAGTAGTACCTATGTGTTCTCGACACATAGGTACTAACTAAACTTCCATTCACTATATGAGAAACCAGGAGACAGAAGGTTCGCAAAGGCATACATACATCCTGCATCCAGGACATTAGGTTCGCTAGGCCGAGGGCATAAAGCACTCGGTCGATATTTATCGCTCTAGCCGGGCACACGGATGCCAGCACGCTTAATATTCAACCTGCATTTATAATGGGCCCCGCTAATTTGCATAGTAACTGTAACAATGCTCTATCCGCAATTCAATGTCGAATCTATATCGTTTTCATAAATGCGGATGTAACGCTTGTATTTATTCTATCCGGCTGTAAAAGTGGGTATTGCTTTTTCCGTCTCGATTCTAAGCTTAGTTTGATTTTAAATAAATCAAGTAAATATTATTCATATCAGTTTTAAATTTCGCCGTAACTACTGAATCTGGCAATCGTGTCATGAAATTTTGCAGTAGCTTTACCTACAATGTGGCGCAGGCCCAATCTAAAAGAGCATTCAGCTAACGCGATGAGGTCGTATCCAAAAACAGGCGCGTCGACCAGTTCAATCTACTTTAAGGCATTTTCGACCTCAAGCGGCAGCGAACGTTAAACACCAGAATATAGGTGTAGTACAATTTTGATGATGTCTGTGTAAAGGTAAATGAATTAGTAATTTAATTTTTGTTATTCTAAAACTTCGGTAGGTATTTGATGTAGGTACTTAAAAGTATCTTCTCTGTTTTTTTAATAAATTTTGTTTCTTATAGGTACTATTTATGCATATTAAAATTAGAAGTGATGAAATCTAGTAAAATCTCTGCGAATTATTTGCTTCAATGTAAATTGTACATTATATTGTTCTTAAAAAACACTCGAGTTTTTTGTTTATTCGTAGACACATGTAATAACGATAATTTTATATCATTTTATAGTACCTGATTTCATGTTTTTTTTTCTATTACTTGACTTTTTAGTTATAATTTAAATTAAAGTCCCATTTTTTAACAAACCAACCATCAAAAATTTAAAAAATAGAACAGCCTCTAATTTGATTCACACATGTATTTCCAATAAGAAAATATTTATTGTCTATGGTACACCAATGCACAAAACGAAACAAGCTTTAATATAGTGCACTCAGACTTTAATTGATATTTCAACAATAGATTCACGTTTTGAAATCACACCGAACACATTAATTACATTCGATTAAATGCAAATCAAGGTCGTGAACCTTCTCTACAAAGTTTTTTTACGCGTCATTGCGTTGCTCAACCGCCGAGGTCGCAGTACAAAACACTAATTAATTTTATCAATCAAACATATCTAATTGAAAATCGTCTTCACACCTACGTTTATAATCGCCTCTTTAAGAAACACTTATATTTTAACGCTTTACTTGTATTTAACTTTACAATTTACTACGTCATTATAAAAGTAAATTACGCGCTAATAAGCAATAACCGTCGTAGTAAAGAATTTTATTAGACAAGAATAACCATTGCTTATGACTATATCTAAGAAAATTTAAATACATATTGTGATATACAATTACAAAGACGTGTGGGCACTTCACGATTAAAAAATTTTGAGTTAAAAGATAAGCATTATAGTCTGTGCTTTGTCTATGGCGCAGACAAATGAAACGTTTGAATAAAGAATACATAATCCCTTCATTCGTTCATTCGTTCATCGAGGAACGTACATTGGGACGATCAATCACTCGGCTTGAAACCGCCGTAATCTTCCCGAGACCGTGTGAACGCGGTCAAACGTACCCGCGAATGGTCTATATCTTATAGACGCTAGTTTTGCAATCCTATGGGAAACGTTCGAGGCGAGACATTCGATTTTCGTATATAATTTAGTGTCCTTTTCGCTGCCAGCGCTGAAGTGTTAAGAATTGATTTACTTATATATGCACGAAAATCGGAATTTAGGCTAAATGTATTTTGATATTATTAAAATATAATACGTAAACTACGTAAAACATTAGTTACTTATAAGACATGTAAAAAATGTTTGATTTATTTTTATTTCAAATCAAACACATTATGCCTCTTAAAAAAGACAAATACGGATATAAAGCATCCTATAAATGATGATTGCTTAGCTACCTACCGTAAAATCTGGCAAGATTGCCCTCCAGTAATAGGTTTGCCCTCTACGTGAGTTTTCAAATAAGTTAAAAAATATGGAAAACTGTTTTAATTATTCGTATCTTTAATAAAGATAAAAAGTAAAACTACCTATGTGTAATTTAGCTTTAGTAAAAACTGTCTTAAAAAAAGAAAAAAAACCAAATATTCCCCAAGTATCAAAGATTCGCGACACTCGTACGCCGCTGTCAAAACATCGTGACCAGCTGGTCCCGTCTGAGGTACGGCCGCTGTCGAAGAACCGATATACGATTTGCTAGGCGAGAAAATATTGCCAACTACACGCGGTGGAGTCACGTCTTCGCGACTATTTTGACTCCTAAATGAGTTCGTTCACACTACGAAGTTCACGGTCGTCTCTACGCTTGTGATGCTAATGTATGTACATTCGATGTGGGCAGATACGTAGACAAACACTTGTAATTTGTAATACTTAGCAAATGATCCATGGTAATGTGTAATTATAAATGTGATAGAAACTATGTGTGCCTGTTACGTTTCCACGCCTAAATCATTGATCCAATTTTGCATGAATGTTGGTACAAATAGGATCTTGGAAAAGGGCGGCTACCATGGGCTACTTTTTGTCGTGAACCTAAAATTTTGAAGGAATATTATAAAAGACTAGGAGTCATCATTTCTCGAAGAAATAAGTAATTCAATATCATTGCCCTAAGTAGAAGAATTGCCTAGTTTGTAATTCCTAGGAAATAATATATCACTGAGCGAGGTGTCGATAAAGGAAAACGTCGTACCTATTCTAATTGAGTTATTTTAAAATTTGCGTCACCGACTCATTAACAATCGGTTTAATATTCATACATGTGTAGTTGTAACGAAGCTGAGTTTCTCCAGACATTTCTTTTATATAATACATTTATAAGGATATTGCTATTAATACTTTAGAATAGATAAATCAAACTTTTAACAACAAACAATTTTATATTACCCCTTGTGGGACAGCTAACAGAATTTTGTAAAAAAAGAAATATTCCTATCACATATACACAGTTATATAAAAATATTTGATGCTTATGTACCATACCGTCTTTAACATCTTAACATCTTTCACATACCTCTACTATAAAATATAAATTATCTACATCAAATTATTATTTACGCAACATATCTCATCTTAAACGTTGATTCAAAATACAATATTATACAAAGTTGATTATAATTTCGATTTTAACAGCCATAAAACCGAAACCTTCATACATCACTACTATAAAATCGTAAAATCGTTACAGCACTATCATTTATGCGCCACGAATCGGGTTAACGAGATATCACGTCATAGGATCGGTGACAAACTGACAAGTCGTTTGTTGATAGTATATAAGACATTTACTGTATATTGTAAGAGTTATCAACGCTAGAAAAAAATCGTTTTAGCAATTCTTATTTTGACAATGTTCGTCTTTTTCTATGGTTAAGTAAGGGGTCGTTCAAGTATTACGTAACGCAGTTTGAGGGGAGGGGAGTGTCTTGAGAAACGTCACGGTGCGTTACAGGGTACCTAAAACCATTTTTACCTAAAATATTTTGGTAAAACGTTACGTAACAACTAGGGGGAGGGGTACAGAAAAACTTTACGGCGCATTACATGTGGGGGAGGGTCTAAAATCTTCGAAAATTGCGTTATAATTGAACGACCTTTAAGATGCGGAAAAGTTTTAGACTTTTAAGGAGAGATGATGCATTGCAGAGTTAGTAAATTTGTAATAATACTAAATACATATTAATATCAAACACTGCTATAAGTTAGAGACCAGATGAAAATGGAGGCTACTTTAAAATTCGGTTAACTAATGAAAAATGGTTCACATCTACATAACTTTGTCTTCAATATCAATAAATAATTGCTTCAAACTTACTGCTATTATAAACTACAGCCGGATAATAAACAAAATAATACAAAATATAACACAAGCATAGCTATTTCATGATTTTCAAATGCTACTTCGATTCAAATGTATTTATTACCATTGACTATGAGTTAAAACTGGTAGGGTTGTCAAAATGAGCCTATTAAAGTGACGGTGTTGAAAGCACCCAACGTTCATGATTTCATTAACGTCACGCGTACACAGTGGTCACGTGACCCGTGAAGTCACGAATGAAATACTAATTCGTGTCGGTACAGTTCCACGTCGATTGCTCCTATTTAAACACCAGCTAATCCCACGGGTCTCACGATTTCTTGAAGCGAGCGCCAGGGACACGAGATCTCCCTATTGTGTCTCATTCCCACGCTTGCCGAGAGAAACTCTAAACGATTTATTAATATTTTCTTTTAATTGAATAAGCTTTTTTGTTCTTGGGAAACATTTCTATCTTTAAGGACTTTTTCTTTGCTGTAAGAAACGTTGAAACGTGTTTCTATTTACTCGGTAATCGATATCGATTCTCCGATACCAGCTATATGAGAGTTTCCAAATAAATCGATTGTAAATACAATATTAATCGATGTTTCTAAGAAACTATGCTACGCGGAAATATTTGTTCGCACGTGGGTAAATAAATAGACAACAATTTTTATCTTGCGATTACATTACGTGATACATTACGAATTCATTAATCGATATCTTATTTAAAAATCGGTAGATCGAGAAGATAACTCGGAATTCTAACCTAATATTGACTTCAATACCAAAAATTCCGACATGACCAAACAATCGGCCGGTACAAACGACTTTACATATGAAAGTGCTAAACGCTCCTCAAACTGTTAAAATAACGTGTCAATACTTTACCTAAATTTAAACTTTATGGTATGGCAACAAGGATTTTAATTTTTAGAGTTCCGTAGTCAAACAGTGCCTATCACTACATTTTCTATCAAAAAAAAAATAGTAAAATTAAGTGAAATTAAAATACAAGTAATATGTTTGAAAAATAATTTGATACGTTTTTTGTTTATTTTTTTTTATAGTATGCTCTGTCTTCTTTCTCATAAAATATAGGAAATAATATAAGTATCAAATATAGTGTGCATAAAATACATACTGCAAAACAACGGAAATATCACTGAAGTATGAAAGATACAGAACCCTTTGCGCATCTTCTTTATATTTGGGATTTTGAATTACGCCTAGACGATCAATGTTACACTATTCCAAGGCAAACATTATACACATTGTACAAACAAAATACTTTTTGTGACGTGTCTGAAACGTAATAGACGTATACAAACGTGTATAAACTTTTGTGTACAGAATCGTTGATACATTGTGTGTAATAGATACAGCAATATCAAACTTACACAAAGGTTACACATTACACAAACAATCGGCTTATCTTTTGTGTTTAGGAACAAATACCAAGGTATTGTTTTTTGGATAAGCATCTAATAAATAGAGTTACTTATTTATCTATTGTCTTTATAATGTTTATTAAGATATTTTACTTATCGATTTGAAAATTAAAGTTCACTAAATACATAATTAAATAATTAGCCAAGTGCGTGTCGAGCCACGCGCATAAAGGGTTCCGTAGTTTCCCTCATAATATACGGACATTCAATAATTTAATCTTTAAAGTTTACTTATATTTTAACAAA
>DVVJ01001648.1:0-10964 GCA_018234505.1 Junonia neildi neildi
ATGATAATGTATCGACATACACCATCTAAAAACTAGTTGCTTAACATAGTCGCTAGGTATTACAAATTGTCACATAGTTTTGTCATTTAAGTGCCAAGAAATGTATTTAACTGTCAGAATATTTCATATTTTGAGGGCCATAGTGTTCGACATTACCATTTTAGTGATATCGTAATTATAATAGTTTCTTGGTAATGTAAAGCGTTATTGCTGTCTCTTAAAATGCAAATGTCAGAGGATAACGGTGATTACACACCAGTAAATTGTCCATTTGCCGAATGCCGAATGCCTTTCGATGAAACTTTACAGGAACTATAACTTAATTCACAATAATCACAAGAACATAAGATATAATTAATAAAGATATTGAGTAATTTAGCTTTATAATTTGGTTTTAACCACCTAACTCATTGAAATCCTCCTCATATGCAAACGTCGTTGCAGGGTGGGGGCAATTAGTTTAATAGGCCATAAAGGCATAAACCATAATAATAAGTCAGGAAGATAACGAACAAGATTTGATTCGGATCATTCATAAACGTTATAAACAACAAAATATTTTAAAACTTAAACATAAATTACAACTAACTTAGAGATATGAAGTCCTGAAAGGCTACCGTAAATTCTATTCATTCGTTTGCAATATCGATTGCCCATATCAAATAGACATAAATTAATTCCGCTTATTAGTAAGCTATTTATCAATTCTAAACTATGAATGTTGAACTATCAGTAGAATTGTAAGCGAGGAGCGTAACGCACGAGCGGTGAAGTCATTGGCCAATGATGTCAGTGATTCTGATCGCGGCGCCTTATCTAACTGGCGGCGGAACAAAACACTGCCGCTTAACAACTTGCCGTTTCGTCTGTTACTTTCAACTTATAAATTTAACTGTTATATGAATTAGAAGATACATTGTAATAAAATCTGTTTTATTTAACAAGAAACCCACAGGTCCAGTGTTAAAAGGGTTTACAATTTGTCTCAGAATTTGTAATTTCGAAAAGTTAGTTCTTGAAATAATAACACCCTAGCTTTGTTCGCAGCTGCATCCGCGCTGGATTCGCTATGTCCTTTACCGAATGTAAAGGACATAGCGAATCCAGCGCGGATGCAGAAAAAATAAGGTTGATAATAATTAGGGTTGACCACCGTTTACCCAGAACACATCCTGGTTTTTTAGGTTGCTTTGGGCTGTACGGGACAGTTTTTTAGCTGTTTCTGAGTTTTTAACACATGAACAAGTACGCTAGTTGTGCCCTGCTTCTCCCCTCAAATATGCTGGATTTTCAACTTAAAATCATAATTTTTCAATCAGGTAATGGAAACCCATCACAACATAATAAAAAAATCTGAGAAATTAGATTATCGATTTAGGCGTGAAAACGTATTTATAAGAACTACAGACAGAACTATTTCCGCATTTATAATACTTATTAGTCTAAAAATATAAGTAAAAATTTTCAACAGAGTAGAAGTAAAATGGCATTATAAGGACATGCACGTAGTACGTTTTAACAATTTGTTGTTGAAATCCTCGTTAAATAAACTGATACTTACTGATAAGAAAATATAACTAACACAAATAATTATATCCGAATGAGGAAAACATTTCTTCAATCCGTTCCGATACTTTACCGTTGGCTATGTGGTTTGTATTTAAAATAATAGGAGAAATGTAACGTGGATATACTAAAAAAAAATAGCTATATCATATCACTGATTGAAATCCGAATTCCGCTTGGCCTGTTGTTAATAATTTTTAGGAAACCTACGCCATGTTGACTATGTAGAAATGTCCACTAAAATTTAAACAGATTTCAATTATTATTCAAATCAGCTCTTATTGGAGGAGTACTGTTTAAGTGCGGAACTCTAAGAAGTTTACTATTATTAAAGTAGTGCCTAAATGGGCTTTGTTCGATGCTTTGTGGCGCCATCATCTCGATCTTATGTCGTTGCCGAAGTATATTGGTATCTACAGTTTATTTATGCAAAAATAAACATATTAATATTATACGGAAATTGCTTGTTTTTATATACCTAAGATAATTTACCTACGCAGACTTAGGTATTATTATCTTGATTCATTTAAAAACTATATTAATTAAATCAAGTCGTGAGCATAACTCGTTCTCTAGATGTAATAATTAGATTTTTGAAATATATAATTCAATGTTTTTCCTTCATGTATGTACTAAAATTTATGTCACAGTACAAGTGAGGCTAAAATAATCAGTTTCACTTGTTTATTTATACATTTTGATTTAATTATTTTGTTTCTAGTTAGTCCAAGACATAAATTCATTTTTCAATAAAAACCATTTAATGCACTTTTTGCGGTCAGGAGTAATAAAAATGAGCACGAATGTAATAATATAAAACATCTATTGCCCTAATCGCCACATCTATGTTTTGAAAATTGAATGTATAAATTGTAAATCCTTTAGTTGTAGGCATGCATTCGATTTTTTACAATCCGTGTTTAAAGTTAAAATGCTAAATATGTAGGATTATGATGTTGCCACTATCACACAAAACCGGTTACAATAGACGCAAAATTTCAATAATTTATTAACAAAGCTATTAGGTCAATGGCATATAAAGCGTACAATCCTTGATGTTCACGATTAAAATGTCCTGTGGCACTAGTAAATTTAGTATAATAGTTTCGCATTTGAATAAAAATTAATATTTTTTATCGTAAAAATTAATGATTGAATGCATATATTGAAGCCCAAAAAGTTCAAAACCAAAACATTCAGCAATATAGTTTTACGTAATTTACAGTAAATATAATTTAAGAATGTGCTTCAATCCATTAAAACTACAAATAGAATTGAACGTTTATGTAAATTAAAAAAACTAACAATGTGTAAGTCTAAAGTACGCTGGATTTATACAATTTCGTTCATAGCCATTTCTAACAAACGTGCACTATAGGTGGCGCGCACATCGTACAGGTAAATGCACGTCAACAGGAGCAGAGCTGCGTGCAAAATGCTTGTGGAAAAATAACATTTGCGAATTTCCTTTTACATTTGACTTTGACGTTAAAACTACTACTAACGTAACCTTACACTCGGTGCTCTGCCAGCTGTGGCTCCCATTCAGAAAGACTTTGACATCAACTCATTAGTCTACACTCATTGAAGCATGAAGCACTGCATTGTACATGCATTTAGAAGCATAACTCAATTTAATTATATAAAAGTTGCAGGTATCACTTTATATCTAATTGTAAGTTTTATGAAATTATGAGACTTTCAAAGCTATTTAAAGTTGTTTAAAAGAAACCAGGGAAATGCATATGGCGTAGAGTACGTTGTATTAAAGTGGGTGCATTGAAATTGAGAGTATGTGAAATTGTGAATATTTTCGGATTTCTGTGTATATAAAAATGTAGTTAATAGCGATACAAACGAAGTTGAAACGGGTTTCTAGTATTAAAATGTTACACAGAATAGTGAAGTTTTTTGGACAATAAAATTGTATCCTTCCAATAGTTATTTTTATTATATACCTAGATGATCCGATAGAAGTTAGTTTTATCAAGGAATTCCGTGATTTTCATATCTCTCGGAAACTACATATATGTTTTTCTCCATCAAAAGTACCCATTATGGATTACCCTAAGGTCTGTGCAAAGTTCATAAGGCCGATCCTCAGCCTTTCGTAGTTGTAGCGTTAAAAAGCAAACAATTTAATAACTTTATTTTACAACATAATTACATAATACTCCTTGTATTTAAATGTTATTTACAACAAATGTATTTTAATTTGTTCAGAATAATCAATACAAAAGTAAATAACGCGGGAATGTAAACAACATTAACCCCTTCAGACCTGAATTTACATTATGCATCAGTAAAAATATTTTTAAGGTTTATCTGTAAGTTAGTAATGCAATTAAAGTATTTTTGTATAAATATGTGATTTATCGTTTTTAGGTTTTTGGAAATTTTGATGTCCACTTGAGTGGACATCAGGTTTAGAGTGTTGTAGTAATATGTATTTAAGAAATATAATGATATATAGTACTATTTTGATATAAGGAGACAAAATTATAATATGTATTATTGTAATGGTTTATTTATTATTTAATATTATATTTTGTAAGAATTATTCTTGTTTTTGATGAAATTTTCGAAAGCAATTTCGCTCACTAGTAAAACATAGATGTATTTTACACTTCACACAGTAAACGTGCGTCTTCCCTTTACATGCTGGATTTTTACATCTTGTAGCTTCTTTCTTTTGATCATATTCTGGCAGGTGGTCAACAGTGTCATACTGGATTTCGCTCGCTGGTCTTATTTCAGTGCTGAACCGGTGTTTTTGTGATGTACCTGGTAAATTGACTGGACTGCTACCACTAGATGTAGGCCGTCCTCTTTTTCTGCATGGAATTGGATGTCCCATTTTTATTAGAGCCTCCGCAACACGCTGCCGAAAGTGCAACAAATCTAAGACGTCTGTATTTGGTACATTACAGGTTTTGCAATCTTCTTGGTATTCTAGCCAGCTATTGGTAAGTGCAAGATCAATAGCGTGAAATATCATACGCAACGTCCATTTTTTGGATCTAATGAAAATACGATACAAACTAATTAGATGATCGGTTTTATCTACACCTCCCATACCATTGTTATATAATTGTACAAGTTCAGGACGCGGTACAGTTATATATTTTTTAGATGCTTTATCCCACCGTCGAACTTCATCTTGGTTTCCTATTCCGACGAAATTTGAAGCAAGTACTACACCTTTGTTGTCCATCCATTTGATGACAACCACGTCTTTGGTATTATTCGTAACTTGGTCAGTATATCCCCTATCTTTTTTTGATCCTTCCTTGTCGGTTATGAGTGGCGGTTTTCCGAAACGATTAACTCTGATTGTTCCTCCTGCATAAATTTCCCTCTCGCGAAGATCCCTAAGCAAAACATAATTGGAAAAATAATTGTCAAAAAAGAGATAATGACCAGACCCATTTATTCTTTTTGACAAGGTATATACGTAAGCAGCAGATGTACCATATTTCAAAACGTCATTTTCGTCTAGATTTGTAGTTGCACCTTGATAAATGATAAAATCATAAATTAATCCACTCTTACCGCAAATCATAAATATCTTCACACCCCATGGTTGTGGTTTGCCTTTGATATATTGTTTGATTTCAAGTTTGCCTCAAAAAGGTACAATCTGTTCATCAACGCTCAATATTTGCTCTAACTTTAGTTCTAGGCATCGTTTTCTAATCGCATCATATAGTGGTCGAACTTTGATAAAACGGTCAGCGTTATTTTGTGGAATTGAATTGTTATCAATTACATGTAAATTATTTCTCATCTGAAGAAATCTGTCTCGGGCCATATTCTCTAAAAATATTTTCATATCTAAACTGGAATCCCAATACAAGCGAATACGAGGAAATTTCAGGTTACCCATTATGATATGAAGACCAAAAAATATTTTCATTTCTGTTGAAGTACATGGCTTATAATTACGGACTTCATTTCTCATTGCATATAAATTTGTATTGAATGTACAATCTTCAATTAGGGCATCTGATATATATTTAGAAAAATAATCAATGGGAGCGTAAGGTGAATCTATTTGAGAAGGTGGAGGAGGTGACCAAATGAAATGTGGTGATTCTGGTTGCAAATGCTTTCTCCAAATTATTTCATTTTTAATTTTAATACTTGATCCAGGTTTTGATTGTCCCTTCCTCAAGTCTACTTCATCTATTACATCTTCCTCTTCTTCAGAATGATCAAGATCTCTTTCACGAACATTTGATTCTGGTATTGCTTGTACAATTTCATCGTCACTTACTTCGTCGAGATCCGATAGTGTTCCATTTTCCAATAAGCTAAGTAAGCTGTTCACATCTTGACTTTTGGATAGATCAAAACCTACAAAATACAAAAAAATGATATTGTAATTCATTACAAAATTTTTCTGTAAACACAAATGTTTTACAACCATTGTGACCCTATGTCCACTGAAATGGACATAGCTTCACCTGCAGTTTTTTATGACAACAAATGCATGATACTTATTTTTCGTAATTGAACATCTAAGTAAATATGATCGATATACAAAATAAAAAAATCCAAAACAATAGGTTAAGGAGTTACAGAGTAAATAAAATAAAACCAAAGACTTACTTGTTTTGTGCGAATCCATGGTGAACGTCGACACTTCACTATTTTTTTCATCCTACCCACAAAAAAACCGAATGTGTTTTGTTTACTGTAGCGTATCTAGGTAAGTCTCCAATCCAGTCAAATATATTTACTAACAATTTTATCATTCTGTTTCATATTATACGCAATAATTAATAGTGTCCATTGATATGGACGCCAGGTCCGAAGGGGTTAAGTTAAATGCACGATTGCTTGAACGGCACTTATTAAAGGTTTATCGCAAACAAATGGAACCGTCTTGGATATCGCTTACAATCTCGACCCGACCTCCACGAGTCGGTTACCTTGAAACGCCGAATGAACAATACAATTTTCGCTTCACTCGATCTTGTGTGGTTTCCCTTAAAGTAGTAAACCTACCACTAAATAACTGGTGGCGTTAGGCTACATATACCCAAAGTATTTGTATATGTATAATATTATATATGGACTGTACCTATATATTAATATTGGTAAATACCACAAAATGTACAAAATTGAAACAAGCTTTCGTTGTGTGACACCATAACCATTCTTTTGTTACTGTTAAAATATTTATTTTTCTACATTTGTCTAATAAATGTTTTCTGAAGTAGCCCTAGCTTGATTTCAAGTAATGATAGGTAAATTCGCGTAAGCTCGTACATATTTACATGGTAGTCTACGGGTACTAGCTAAACACAATTTATTATAAGCAACGAATTACTATTGATAAATTTACATGTAGAAAGATCTAGTAAATAAATTAAAAAGAAATATAATCTGATGCGTAATTTGTAGCGAAGCGAGGCTTCGCATCGGAGATGTGCAATAAACAAAATTACTTACGCTTGCCATCAGTTTGAATTCACAACTTTAGTTTTATCGTATCTCCAAAATAGACCAATGAAAATACTATAGTTTACGGAGTACAGCTATTTTACGGGCTAGCTTAACTGTAGAAGTAATAAACGCTCACATAAAATCGGCGTAAAAATGTAGGTACACATAAATCAACATAGATGTTTTATTTGATAAGGTGAGTGAGTGAGGTCGCCGAATGCCTTATCTCCCTCCCCTTTCTTCCTTTTTCTTACTCTGTTTTTCTCTTCGTCGTATTTTTTGTGAGTCCATCTATTGCTACGAATATCCAAGGGCGATGGTGATCACTTATCTTGCGGCGACGGGCTTGTTTGCCCGCTACGCCCACTTTCCATAGCGAACTGCAATAAGGTAATGAGATGTGAATGATTACTTTGCATTCATTATTAATCTTAGGAACACACAAACAATCGTACACCTGTGAAGGTATATACATATATTTTAGGTTTCAACCTGCAATAAAGGAAGGAATAAGCAATTTCTATCACCTAAAATGCTTCAAATTGACAGTCACCGACGAACACAAAATGTCACTTTCTATTGGGCTCATGTACCTAGCTTTTATAACGGAAGGATGATTGAGTAAGTTGGGTAAAAGTTGGTTTAGGTACGGTAATTTTAAAAATTTTAATTTACAAAGTGCATGCAAAGTGCAAAGTCTTGTACAAAATAAAAGTTTTAATTTTTTTATCTAAAATAGAGCGAGAAAACGGGCATGTGATTCACATTCAGCATGTCATCACCGCCGTCTGTAAAGACCCGGCCCAGCTTAATGAAGGAATAAAGAAAGAAGAGGGGATAGGAAGTAAAGAAAGGAATTGATAAAAGAGTTTGACTTCCGGATTCCTCAGTCACCGTACACAAGCTGCATCAGCTACTTAATACCGATTTTCTGTGAAAGTCCTATCAGTCAGTACTTCTAGTCCGTAGATTGCAGGTCATTAAAAAAAACATTTATAAGATTCAATAGATAGTGTCCATCCTTCTGTCCGGCTGTCATATAACCTAAAACATTAATTTTAAACATTAAACTATTTTTTACTTTATATAACATGATGAAATAAGTAAGTACCTAATTATAAATTATATTTTTATAGGTTTGGCATTTTTAGGATTCCGTAATCGAACTCCGAAACCTTACAAATTCGTCAAGTCTCACAAATTCATAAAACTTACGTAAGTGGTTATTAGAAACGTATCGTCGATATACCTAGGTATTGAACGGTGACGAATACCTTGAAAGACTTATGGATTTTTTCGCACATTATTCATTATTGGAAGGCTTCACACTATCAAGATATCTTTAAGACTAGTTGTATAGGCTCATTACTATTCCTAGAGTTTAAGTAAAATTACTAGACACCTCCTCCTGACCACAGGGTAAAATAAGTGGTACCAACTTTAATTCCTACGTCAATTTTCTTCTACAAGAGCTGCAATATGCATTTAACCGTTTAAAGGTGAAATATTTCTGTCACAAGTCTAGATATTAGGCTTTCAAAGCTATAGTTATGACGTTATGAGTCACCACTCACCATAGCATGCTTAATGTAATACCTTTATTATATCAATATATTATAGACAAGCCCTATAAAATACGAAATTCGTTTCGTTCCTCGTCATCCTGTTCTCTTACCTTAAGATGACAAGACATTTTGATGTGGTACAGCAGAAACTATAATTACAAAGTCATAATGTCCTTTTACCGTCGAGTTGAACTCTTTAAAGAGCAAACAAGTCGTGCATGAGTATTAAATTGAAGTTTTCTCGGAACAGGGACGTTGCAAGTTTTCTTGTCATAATTATGTACTTAGCTTGTCTTTTCTTTCTTATTAAACTAAAAGTAGATTGCTTGTGCTATGGCAATGCATTCATTGTTCAGTTTCAAATATTTAATAAGTAATTAATTACCTAAGATATAATAAGAGAAAAGCTTTTTTAGTCCAGTACAAAGTTAACAATCTTCACTTGACTCTCTGAATTTCGGCCGAGGTCTTAAAAACTTTTGAATGTCTCCGTATTTAAATTCAGCGTTGTATAATTTTTAAATTATCATCTGTTTCTAACAATAATTTCGAATAATAAAAATTAACTAGGAATTTCCGGACTGTAGTTTATTAAATACCGTATACGGAATAACACTTACGCAATTAGACAATTCGACAAAACCTTAAAAAGCCCTTAAACATTATATAACTTCAATATTTTTAAAATACCCAATAATATTATCTTACAAAACACAACAACATGTTATTAGTGTTTCTAAAAATAACACGACTATAAGTTTCTTTTCTCTACCTACCCACATCAATCGTCGATCTTGACGTCTCATGATTAATTGATTCCTACCTTTATAAAGTAGTTGCTGAGAAAAGTAATTTTGCTAGTTGTGGTAGTAAACGAACGGAAGCACAATACGTTTAGGCATTTTTATCACCCCTAATAGCTTTCGGATGCCTCACTAATTGTTGCGTTAACGAATCGCCTTATCTTATTAGAGCACTTTATAACAACACTGATAAATGTGTAAGGGAAATGAGTACCGATTTATTTATCTTCTATAGACATATGTATTACCGCTTGTGTTGTTATGTCTGTTCATTAATTTTATTTTATAAATAGCCTGTCATTTTGGCTTCTACTTTTTTCAATATTCATATTGGTTTGTTGGATATGCTCTCCTTTCTAGAATTTGGCCCAATTAAGAGTTACATTTAGTATTTACTAGTTTGCTTCTATAAATCTTAGCATGATATACGTTACTTAAGTCTTCGTATGGATCTACATAGCAATTTTTTTCCTGGGTTTCTACATGGTAATAGCATACTCAAGAATAATAGTAGCTTTTGTCTTTATTACGAGTTATCATACGAGATAACATGAATGTAATACGAGATAATAATAATTGTTTTATTAATAGTATATAATGGATATACTATTAATAAAACAATCCTATAAATGAAAAGTATAATAATTAGATACTATTTAATAATTAAGGTATATTACGTTAAAATTAAACTTAATTACAGCCTCAGTTCGTATAAAGTTCTTATTAAAAACAAATAAATTGAAACATGTAATACGCTTAATATTATTAAACATCGATACGTCGGCGTCGTTAATACGGTTATTAAAGTGTACGATTAACTCTACTTAATAAACAATATTTTATAAAGTAATACTAAAAACAGTATGGTAGATCGTGATAATTGTTTTAAATATGAAAATAATACATTTTTAATATTACCGTTCACCTCGCCTTCTTACATATTTGGATAACACTGCGTCCTTGCCCCATTTCTTAAATAAAATTTAGATAAAATTAAATGCAACGATTTCGTCAATGACCATTCATGATCGCGAGATAAACATTAATGTTTTTAAACAAGGCTTCATTTTGTTATTTTATTCGGTAACGGTTTTTGAATTGTATTTTTTTTTCTTTACATTAGTGCTATTCAAAGGTTTAAAATAAACTTTATCCAGAATGTAAATATTGTTGTGTTGACGAATATTATTCTAGTAGAGTTTTTCAATGTTATTTTTGTATATTTAGTAGGTATATTGTTTACGATAGCCGCATTCTGCACGGTACGAATTGTTCCATGCGATGTAGGACGCAATAAAGTTCAAGTTTAGCCGGTTTTTTATGGCTAACGTTAGGTTTTTTAAGTCAAATTGTTAAGATGAGGTCTTTGTGTTTCCTCTGCATAATTTATGTTTTTTTTTAATATATATTTTTATATGAATCGTCAGCTTAAACTTGTTTTTTGTTTTTATTTTTAACCCCCGACCAAAAACGAGGGGTGTTATAAGTTTGACCGCTATGTTTGTCTGTGTGTCTGTGTGTCTGTGTGTCTGTGTGTCTGTGTGTCTGTCTGTGGCACCGTAGCAGCTAAACGGGTGAA
>DVVJ01001649.1:0-10952 GCA_018234505.1 Junonia neildi neildi
ATCGTGAGGAAACCTGCATGTGCCGGAAGAAATTCTGACACATGTATATCCACCAATCCGCAATGGAGCAGCGTGGTAGATTAAGCTCCATACCTTCTCCCTAATAAGAGAAGAAGCCTATGCCCAGCAGTGGTATATGTACAGGCTGTGTTACGTCTTTTTTTATCATTATACTAAAGTGCCAATTAAGAGCTGTAAGGAGTCTCGGTCGTACCTCTGAAGTTTCCTCTGGCGTTGAAGGCGGCGCCCCGGGGGCGGAAGTTGGCGCGCGACGCGTTCCCGGCGGCGGCGGGCGCGTTGTTGCCAGCGTTCGTGTTGCGGTTCTGCTGCGCGTGCTGGCGCTTGTTCTGTGCGACACACAATGTGATAATATATACCAAGTCATTGATCTTGTCTATTCGTTATACTGGACTACAATGACCATCTCCACCCTTTACACTAGCATCTAACGACGTATACCACTCTTAAGCTAGTTTTATAAGACAAGGAACCAATAGTCAACTAAATATTATTAGGATTGCATAAGTAATACTGTCACCAAGTTATAGAGTGATAATATAGAAATTACTTTATGATTTCCAAATATTGAAAAAAAAGTTATAAAGAATTTTCTGCTAAAATTACCCAATAATTGAAAAGGCTACATATAATAAGTACCTACCTATATAAAAATGAGAAATTCACTAGTCTCAAGTAAAATTTTAGAAATGTATAATAAATTTAGTTACCTTGTTAGTGTTAGCAGAGTGCGCCTTCTGCTCGTCCTCGTCGCGGTACTTGGACACGGTGACGAGGAAGCCGTTGATGCGCAGCTCGCGGTCCAGCTTCAACGCCTTCTCCACGGCCTCCTTTTCGTGGAAGGTCACCCTCACTGTGTATGGGAATAAATGTCTGTTAAATTTAGCTGTGCTATGAAGCCAAATTCAGGTTGTCACTTTCATACGTAAGTTTTTTACGTACGAAAAATCTTTAATATATACTCGATTCTTTGGAGGAAAAGATCGAGATTGTGTGGATGTCATCAGTACAGAAACTTAAAAAACTTCACTCCTATGACTTAAGACATCACGTTTTAAAGAAACAACTTCATCAAAAAGGTATCACCTAAAATTAAAACATTCAAACAACCAAACCACTTCTCCCTATCCATATGAATAATAGGTACTGCAAAAGTGTAATTGTTTGTTTCGTTAATAATAAATACTAAGTCATTTGCCATGAAATTTTGCAGACATAATAAAAGACAAAACATAATAAAAAATTGTAATTCTTGTAAGAAGCCGTTTTCTTACGTACACAGTTTGCATACTCACATATCTTATACTTGGTCTTGCTGAACTCGTGCACGTGCGCCACTTCGCCGCACTGCGCGAACAGCAGGCGTACATAGTCGGTCCCCGCCTCGTAGGGCACGCCCACCAGTACCGCCGTATCGGCGCGGGACTCCGCCGCCACGCTGATCACGCTGCCGTCCAGCGATGTGCCGTGCTCCGACAGCGCCTGGGTGATGGCCGGTCAGTATGCGAGAGGGGGACATGACGTGGTGTGTGTGTGTATCATACATGTGTGTGTATATGTTGATTCCACAACTCCTAACGCGGGATCATGCCATTCCGTGTAAATTTTGTAGACTAGTGTTGGGCAAACTCTAAACTCTGTTTTTTTTTATGACGCTGCCGTCCAGCGTTGTGCCGTGCTCCGACAGTACCTGGGTGATGGCCGTTCAGTATGCGAGAAGAAAGGGGGTAGGGGTGGATATGTATGTTTGACAATTTTAAAGTGTTTTATATGGACAGGTGGACATGCCATAAGAGGTCAGCATATCAATATCCAAAGAGATCTTTAATAGTGGTGGCCATGTTTGTCACATTTTGTGTTTATTCCACAACTTTTGACATGAAATCATACTAAATTAACGGAAATCGTGTAGCGTTAAAGAATTGTGTTGTTGACAGATATAATTATATCTGTTGTTTATTTAAATTATAATATTTGACATGAAAAGAAGCTTCATTATGACTTGTTGAATAGATGATGTTATTGTCGTGCTTATAACATTTTACATTTTTAGTGGATTGTTTATTGAAGTTAAGGGACGGTAAACCGCTTCAGTGCGTAACGCGTTATGGCGCCAGCCTGTCTGGTTTGCCTTTCTCTCATACATACGGCGTACGTCTCGGGAAGTTCAACTAAGATTAGTTGTATGTTATTACTTCTATCGGGCGTCCCAAGACTCGCGCGTTTTTTTCTGTTTTAATGAATGTAAATATTGTTGGATTTAATTCGTTTTTAAACTAGGTGAGAGGTAAGAGAGTTATGGTTATCTAATTCGAGATTATCCAATAAAAAAATGCTATGTTTAACTTAAAATTGTGTGTGAATATTTTTTACTTAATTTTCTTTGTATTTTCAGATCTGAGAGTTACGATTTATATTTTGATGTTGTTTGGCACTATATTGTGTTTATTTTATTAATTTTTAAGTGTAAGTAAAATATGTTTGTTTTCGATTTTTTTAACTAACTTGCTTTGTAACTGGTTAGTTTGGGAAAGTTATGATTTTTGGACTCCATGAATTGCATCTTTTTAAGTGTTGAGAATAATTGAAATTGGTGACATGAATTTTGATATTTTCGTTTGAATTGAAATTTTGATTTCAACCCATGTTTTCTTTTAGATGATTTTTAAAATTTTAAACAGTGTATTATGTAATATACCTTATGTAGACAATTATAATAAACAATTATTTGTATATTTCGTGCAATAGTTAATATCTACTTATATTCAAATGGAAATGCAATTAAATACATTCAAATTGGTAGGAGTGTTTGTATGTATGCATACATTATACATAGAAACAAAACGTAATACATTTTGGGAGACAATATGTTATAATGTTCATGTAATAATTTTAATTTCAACTCTTTGAAACTCGCTAAAAAAATTATTACATGAATTATCCTGTAATAATGATATAACCAGCAATATTATACAATAAGAAAAAAAAGTGTATTATTAACTTTAATTGTGATAAACCACAATATTTACATGGTTGAATACAAGTTCAAAATTAAAGTTATAATATTGCTAGTTTTATTGTTGAAACAATTTGTGCAAAGTGAATATAAAAACACAGGTTTCGGCTGATGTCCTACTGTAAGTCTCAAAAACAGTTTTTTTTTTCCATAATTTACACATTTTGCAATATCGTGAAATTTCCAAACATATCTCTGAAGTAGCAGATCAGCCATTTGAGAAACATTCAAATAGTCATTCATACTTTACATTAGGACTTCAAGGAAATTTGGAAAAAAATTCTAGCCTTATATTAAAGCATTGTCTTGTAGGTTTTAACCATCGAAGACAATATTCAGGTTATCTAACTAATAAATTTGTTTACAATAATAATGTTAATAATCATTTGTTTACCTTTTCCAGAGAATCTTTGTTTTTGAATTCGACTATAGCCGATAATGTCGGAGTCGTGGTCAGTTCAGTTACAATGATTGGACCACGTCTAAAAAGAAAGAAAAATTTCCCTCGTTAATACTCCATTCCAAATATGTTCGGGGCGTGACGTACGCCGCGGAACAGCGTCAATTTATAATAAATTCATTCAATTTTATGTATTTATAATTCATATAATGTTCAAGTAAAGCAAAACTGACTAAAAATCCAGGAAGTGATATTTGAATGTTATGAGGACAAATAGATGTTATTTTTATTAGTTTGATGAGTTTTGTGGACTTACTTGACGCTGACGACTTCCCCATGCTTGGAGAACAACTCCTTGAGTTTGTCTTGATAGTCAAAGAGGTAGCTTGGCGGGAGGTTCTCCACAAGCAGTTTACCAGACTCTACTTTGTCTTCTTTATTTTCTTCGGGTTTTGATTCACCGCCTTCTTGGTTCTGCTCTTCCGTTTGCTCTTCAGCGGCTTCCTCGCCGCCCGCCGCTTCGGCCTGCTCGGGTTCTGGCTGTGCGTCTCCGTTGTTCTCTTCGGCCTCTACGGGTTCCGCGACCTCCGCCTCAGGTACTTCTTCAACGGGCTGAGCCGCTTTAGCCTTTGCCGCTTGGCTTTTAGCACCACGACCTTTCTTTTGGGCCACCATTCTTGCTTTTTAACTAAAAATGATTACGATTCATCTTAAAATTCACACCCGTTTACACCCATTTCCCGCCATATAGAAACTTATAACTTGTGACATATACAACTGAAAGCGTTTGCCGCCTATCTAACACCAAGGACAAACTTTTAACCCGCGAAAAAATGTTAAATGACTTCTGAGAATACTTCTATTAATATCACAAGATGAAAGTGGTTAATCTCTAAGCCTGTGATCAAATACGCCTAACGGTGAACTTATCGATACCAATCAAGCGCGCCATGAAGCATGGCGTTCAATGGAAAATTCACGAAACCTTACACCATTACGGAGTAACTTTTGCGAAACATTAATAGGCGGTCACAACACTTATACAAATACTATTGTATCATAACTTACCTTTTTATATTATAGTAATCCTATTATCAAATAAATATCAATTACACAGTAAAACGACGCCACTTTATTACTTAAAATAACACGCAACCGGCATCACGCAAGCGCATCCGCCATTAATTATATAGTGTTGCCATTTACCAGTTTAACGCTTACCACAATTAGTCAATTATACGAAAAGTTGCCAGAACTCATTATTTAGATAGATATCTATCTATCTATCTATCTATCTAAGATTCAATAGAGTATTTTGAAATTGAAGATTTCCTTCTTGTGTAGAATTTTTAGGAATTTTTATTGAATAAATTTAGTGCAATAAGAGGACAATAACAGTTAGACATCTAGATATATTTTTTATTTTAAGAATATTGAGAAAGTTTTAGCTTTCCTATATATTGACAATGTCAGTTTTGACATTTACATTAAAAAACATAACCTCAACACTCCTTAATTCGAGTGCGTACACACGTTTTTATCGTCGTTTTAAAAATTTATGCTTCCCAAGTTTATCTAGGATACTTATGTGAATCGATAAAGTAATTTTTAATAATAACATGAAATCAAAATCATTCGAATTACCTAAGAATTCGACAGATAAGTCTTTACAAAATAAAACTTTTGATTTTGTGAAGTATTATACACCTACTGCTGAAAGTAATGCTAAATTAGCTGAAAAACACAAACCAGATGATGGTGGCAGCGGTGAAAATACAACCAAGAAAAAATTACACGTCTCTAAACGAGAGCGTTCACCGAATAAAAAAAAGAAAAAATCGAAAGAAGACAGTATGAATATTTCCAAAATAAACGTGGATGGCGGCAACGTACCACATAGTTCAGGCGACTTCAATGATTCCAAGGTGACATCGACCCCTAACGTTAAAGGGAAAAAAAATGTAAACGAAAATGTTAAATCTATAATGAAAAATGCGTCCCTCGCGGATAATTCTATAGACCTTCCAACGGTTAGCGTGTCTAAAAACAAGCCGAAGAAGAGGAATAAGTCGGTAAGTTTTATGTTGGACGAGTCTGAAGCGGTTGCCATTAAGAGATCCAAGTCTGAGCTCTCGATAGTAGACAACAAAAACCTTCAAAGTAGCAAAACCAAGTTTATAAAAAATAAAAAACAGAAAAAGAAGTCACAGGACGGCAAAGAGAATAAGGCTGAAGTAAACAGCTTAAAAGTTGAAAATGATGCATCTGACAATGTTAAGAAAGATGCATCCAAAGATAAATCCAAGTCAGATGCACAAAATAGGGAGGCAATGGATGCTACAAACACTGAACAGGAGAACAAAAATAAAGCAGAAAAAAAGAAAAAGAGAAAGCCAAAAAAACCTAAACAAGCTGAAAATCCTACTCCTGATGCAGAAACTGAAAACGATACAGAAACAGCAGATAATAAAGAGAAAAAAATAAAAAAGAAAAAGCGTCACGTAAAACAAGCAAAAGACAAAACAGACGCAGAGGGTGAACCAGCGAATAAATCCTCTAAAAAAGACATTAAACCAGAGGTAATAGCTCAGGATTTAGAGAACTTGAGTATCGGTGACAACGCACACACATTAACAAATCTCCTTGACGAAATGACAGTTGTCGATAAGAAAAAGAAAAATAAGCACAAACCTAAGAAGAATAAGCAACAAATAAAAACCAATGAAACTTCAACAGATGCAAGTGAGCCAAAAAGTGAAGAGAAAGAAAAAGTTAAATGGATGAAACGCAAGTGGAACAAGGACAGGAAGGGAGCAGTCAATGATGATAAACTTGCAACCACTATTATAATTGAGAACCTGCCCTTGAAAATCATGTGCAACTATAAGAAGCTTCTCACAGATCATTTTGTTCAATTCGGTGCTATAAAACTTATTGGGTATGTAAAACAGTTATTTGAATACATTTAAATTCAGTTCTAATTATTTTATTAAAAAAAAAATTGGTTTTTTAACTTTTGTGTCAGTCTTGTACTACAATCTACTGTTCTACAATTGTTTCTTTCCACTTAAAAGATGGTACTAAAGATTAAGTTGAAACTTAATTTAATATTTACTTAATAATTTTATTAAAATATTTCCAGGCTTGCAGAAGTATATTCTATTGAGCATCCCGAAACGTTTACAACAACAATAAACTTTGACACAGAAGATGCAGCAAATAAGGTGAGCCAAGTCAATTGCTAATTTTTGTTAATATTTTATGGCCACAGGTTTTAAACACCAAATAGTATGAATGTAACAACATAAATAAAATACCTAAATAAATTTGTAAATGTAAAATGTGTTTAGTTTGCCTTAATCCAATATTTAAATTATTATTATAGGTCAGTATTAAATAAATATAATAACATGTTTATGAACAATAAGCACTTGAGTGTCATTACTTGAAATTTAACATTGCTATCCGATACCTAAGTGCGTTTTTATTTTAATCTAACACTTCAGATTCGTTTTTATTGTTGTATATCTATTATTTATTAGTATATTAAGTTAAATGATCAATCAAATATTTTGCAGTATTAAAAATAATCCCTAAGTGCAACAAGATAATTATTAAATTAACTATTCTCTTATTTGCTTTGTGTAATATGTTTCAAGAGCCTCTTAGCCTATAGCACTGTTACATAGAGCCATGTAGTGAAAGTTACTGCAAATAAAATAAGTTCTAACTGTTTGTGGCATTTTTGCCTCTATTTTGCCAGTACCTACATCTGTCTTTTATCTTCACAATAAATAAAGTATCAAATACATATACATTTTTTTGCTATTATATCTTTTTTCTATATATTAATATAATATACATACATACATATATAAAAATTATAATTATTTTGTTTTTTATTTACTTAATACCTTTTAAATTTAATTTAAAAGGTTTAAATAAACTAAACACATATTAAGAAATATTCTACATATTTCTTTTTTATTACAGGCCCTAGAAGAAGACAATACACTATTCGAAGGCAGCCGTATTCGCGTGAAGCGACCGCTCCCGCCCTCTCAGACCACGCTGGTAGTGAGGTCCTACGCTGATCTCTCAGAACCGGCCCTCAGCTCGGTCTTCACTAGTGCGGGTCGTATTCGAAATGTCAGAAAACTTGTTAAAGGGAAAAAATCTATGTGTAAGTTTTTAATTACATTACACAATTTATTATTAGAAATTTATTAGAAAGTAAAAAAGAAAAAGAAAAATTTTACCATCTTCAAGCTTTGTATAAATACTTTTGCCATTATATTTGCACTTATTGCATGCTCAAATTGTTATGCATTCCACCATATAGGGGAACATAATTTTAAACTAATAAGTATTTCCGCATAAAAGAGGACGATTATGGAATTAGAGATAAAAGGGGTGACTATGAACGAAGATTACAACATTTTTTCTTCTATTAATTTTCAGGTACAGCGTTTATTGAATTTGATGGCCCAGATGCAGTAGAACGAGCTATCAAAATGGCGGAAGATGTTAAAATTGGCGGGAAAAAGATTTTCGCGGCGAAATTTGAACTGCGTAATAAAAATAAAAAAGTAAAAACAAATGAAATAAATGAGAAGAATGAGAATAACGCTGGAAGTGATGAATCAAGTGATTGATAAAATTGACAATAATTTAATTGAGACGATTTTTTTGTTTTATTGTTTTTTTTTTACAACGGAAACGTGTTTTAAACAACAGTTCAAACTAACACTATGTTATGTAATTTTAATATACTTTTTACTTGTATAGTATAAGAAGTATTAAATTCCTTTCAACAAGAATGAATTTAATTTTTTATACCGAATATGTTAGTCTTAACTATAATATTATGTAAGCATTCATTGTGACTTTATTTGAAACATGGGAAAAATAAACAATTGTTAAAAAGGTTGTTTTTTTATTTAGAATGAAAAAAAATATATGTTTCCGCCCGGGATCGAACCGGGGGCCTTCTGCGTGTTAGGCAGATGTGATAACCGCTACACCACGGAAACGCTACAGCAATAATCGAAAATAACATACAAGAGTCGATAGCATGACAAACGTATCTGGGTCACTTTTATTGCCAAGAAAAAGTGGATTAAAATGACCGGTTTATCAAGTCCGTGCGTTATAAATATTTATGACTTGTTAGCATAATCACACACGTGGTGACGTAAGAGATATAAATTCAACTCGCTTTAAAAATTACATACACATATGTAGATATTCATACAACTTATCATGTATGACTTTGTTAGAAAACAATAAAAATAAATAAAGTAAGGTATTACTAAAAATATTGATTACTATTATTTAATGAGACTTAAGATTTAATTCCTTCACAAACTTGAATCATTCTGAAACCTTGTATTAACATTTTAGGGTTGTATCGAATGCATAAACCACAATAACAATCTGAAAGCTAAGCACAATAAATTACCACGATCGTTTTAGTACATTTTGATAGTTCATTTGAGATTGTTAAAGTATCAAAAATTATTACCGAAACGTGATAGCGATAGTTTAGTATGATAACGCGTTTGTGTGCCAAAAATTCAACTCCAGTAGTTTGAGCTATGTGTGTACATCAGACAGTCCCAATTCCTGTTCTTCTTAATAGGGATGAGAAAGCATTTTCATATAGCACAACAATTTAATTACCTCTTGAACCAGTGTGGATTTTATGCAAAGTATTTTTTTCATGTTCCATCGGCGTAGCTGATAAATTAATTTAAGCGAAAGTGCTTTATATTATAATATTATGCAAAGAATAAAAAACACTGCATTCCGCTAGAGTTATTTGTGGCGACGGCGGTGCAGCTTCCTGTTTGTATATTGTGGGATAAAAGAGGATGCTTTGTGTAAATTAAACGGATTACTATGAAGATTCAGTTTTATGTGGGTTTTAATATTCCTCTTTTAAAACTATTACAGAACCTACCTACTAACTATAATATGAAAGATATATTGTGTAATTATTTGATTAAATTTTATGCCCAGAGAAATATAATAAAAAAAAGAATAAGAAATAAGTTTGGTACTAATCAATGATAGTAATTACTTTAAGGCAATTTTTCAGAAGGTAAACCTTGGGTCCATACAAAAATCACAAAATTAAATAGGTAATACCCATGCAGCATGCAGTAGCAAAACAAAATATTTTTCATCTGCTGCCTTCAAATGTGTTTAATTAAAGTCAGCATAAAATACACATATATGTACTAGATAAAATGTTGGTAGCATAAAAGAAAACTTTTTATCCTAAAGAAATGAAAGAGTTCCCAAACTATTGTCAAA
Organism: Junonia neildi neildi; assembly: GCA_018234505.1. Lineage (NCBI taxonomy): Eukaryota > Metazoa > Arthropoda > Insecta > Lepidoptera > Nymphalidae > Junonia > Junonia neildi. The sequence continues at coordinate 9,753 of DVVJ01001649.1, forward strand.
AACTGTGATATTCAACATTTACGAAAGCTACATCGTGGGTACGGCAGCTTGATGTTATATTTTATTTTTTGCATTTTTAACATTATTTTTCATGACTATTAGCAATTGAGTATTTTGTATCTTTTTTAGACAAAAAAAAAATGTTTTGTTATAGCATTACGTGCATAGCAACTAACCTATTTAGCAAAAAGGTAACCTCGCATGTACATTAATTTTGTCATCTTTATTAAAAATGCGTCGTCAGACCGTTAGCTATTGAAATGAATTGTATTTTCACGGCAATAGACATCCACATAACTGCGGACTCCTATATTTTATCAGATAACATAAAAACTAAGGACTTATTTCAGATTTCATATAAACAAGGTCTGAGCTTTATTGAACATTTCAGCTGAAAACTTAGAGACGTGTAGACGTCTGCGTCTGGAGATAACGCTAATAACGGTTATTTTGCTGAATTATCACTTGTGTCAGCTTACGTTATAACGTGGAATTATATTTTAGAATACTTTTTTTCCTTTTCTGAACGTTTAGATAAAATTAAGTCGGCTATGATTTATTGATCATTATGCTTTCGCGGACTAAATTTAAGATAATTTATTTCGGTAAAATTCGGTATATCAGTACATAATTTTCGTAATTTATCAGACATTGTGCTATAATAATATAAAATTATTATTCTATCTTAGGTAACTGTACGAAATTGTCCTAAAACTTAAAACTTCTCTGTTATAGTGAATAAATTTAGTTAAGTACTCGTCAGTTATACAAAAATAATTTAAAGACGTTTTATGCGATAAAACCTACTTTTTCCCGGGGGATCGTTAATCAGAAGACTTAAGAAAGCAGTGAGAGACAAATGGTTGTGTCAAGAACAGTCAGATAACGTCCACTAATACTTACGTTTTCACCTTGACACAAAGGGAATGGAAAACTAAATTGCTTCCCTTGAGTTTAACGGCAGACTTATAAACTGCGGGGCAGATGTTTTAGACTCACAAATTAGGGGTTTCGAAATGAAATATTGGTTTTTGGCTCTACAACTGTATATCTAATTTGTGCTTTTATTTTTTCAATAGTAGAATATTTCAATAGGTATACTTTTATGTGATATAAATAAGATATACTTATAAATAACACGTTTCAAGTGAAAAAATAATAATTCTCGTATAATGCTCGACGCGTGTTTGTGCTTATAAA
>DVVJ01001650.1:0-10952 GCA_018234505.1 Junonia neildi neildi
CTCTGACGCTGGAGCATCCTCAGGAGATGTTGCCTCTAAAATGGTTAGTTGCGAAGTTGGCAATTGAATGTTGTCATTACAGAGAGTTTTATGTTGTTTTCACGGAATTGTTATAACGGATAAAACCATAATCCATCATATCAATTAAATATTTGTACCCAGCGGGCTGGATGAGGGTTGCGGAGGACCGGGATGTTTGGCGCATACTTGGGGAGGCCGATGTCCAGCAGTGGTCTGGGATTAGCTGACGACGACGACATACTCACTTCTTAAACTTGACGTCCGGGTGGACAGGGAAGGGCGGCAGCGGCGCGGTGGGCGAGGGCGACGGCATGGGCGCGAGAGTGGCGCCGCCGCCGCCGCTGTAGCCGTGGTACATGCCGCTCATTCCGTAGATAGGGTTCTGCCGCGCCTGGGGACATCGTACCAATACAGACGAGACTAGGAGACGAAACACATATTCCTTCGGCAATCATATTGCTGAACGAATATGTTTTTCGGATGTATGTGTAAATATTTGGCTATTTGACAGATTTTATGATTGGAAGTTCAACAACCCAAGACTTTTTGCCGTGATTTATACACGATGGTATCAGTATCAGATTAAGTTGCTATTAGGATGCGCCACCAAAATTTCTAAACGGCAAAATGTCGACATACAGACATGTGTCAAGTCTTGTCATAAATGAAGGACCCATTACCGGCATGGTCTGTGACCGCGAGTCCTGCGGGTTGTACCCGGTGACGGCGGGGTGCTGGTACATGTTGCGGGAGCCCGGGAGCGCCGGCGCCAGCGGGTCCTTGCCCTGGTTGCCGCTCCCGGGGCCCTCCGACGATAGCGCCTGGTTGTTCCTATACACCGAACATCATTTACATCCCATATACAAATATATTGCCGTAAAAACAATTCGCACATTGGTTCTAATGAATATTCGCTCAGTCTTCGTCTCAGATTTCGAGATGCGAGCGAAAGCAAATTTTATAAGTTGCATGTGCATGCGTTTGGTTCCTTGGTCACACATGCAATTGCTAATTTTCTCAATGTTTTCATTTTTACCGATTCACCGACACCACAAGCTTGTCATGCATATGTAAACAGAAACAAACTTATGCTAGGGACTATCAAACATACAACAAGACATACCGTCAACCTTTGACCATTTTATTTCGTTTTTAAACGTTTACGTATCATTACGTTGTTAACTAGGGCTTCCAAAACTAATGCTACTTGTACAATTTTTCATATTAAATAATTAGTCAGAAGAGACTTAATGTTTAAGAAACCCTGGTTACATTTATTACCATCTCTTTGTACTTACGCAAAGCATTGACATTTTATTTTGGTAGCATTATACATTAATTTTTTTTAATACAAATGAGGTTTTTCCGAAAAAATAAGAAATATGCAATGGTACCAATATAAAATGTAATCAAATGCAATAGATTGCGACCTATAGTAAATGAAAGTCTGCTAACTCATAGGATCATGCTGACACAGCTGCGAGAAACGCGGGAGGACGTGACACTTGCCTAGTTGTGGTGGTCTTTTGCGAACGCGGCCTCTCATAGGCTTTTACCCGCGAACTAATTTCGGAAGAGTTTCCATTTGCGGCGGGCTCGCTCTGGGCAGCATTGACTACCCTCGCTGAAGATCGTGTTTTAACCATTGTTGACGACCGAGTGTCTCATGTCAACTGAAATTAGGAGTCCAAAAATGGACGGAAATCACTATAAAATCGCTTTCAACCTATTGAGATTCTCTGGAAAATTTCTTAGACACACCAAAAAAGGACCGTGTCTCCTTATTTCTCTTACCACGACCGGAGTTCAACGGGACAGGGGGAGCTAGAGATCATCTGCAATTGAATAATTACCCATTTAGTCTACAATGGTTAAAACATGTCTTACAGCTTTGTACTAGGCAAACCACGAGTATCCGAAACGAAGGTATAATTCAGAACAATGCTGGCGGTCCCATTGTTTTATATAGAGATCAATTATTCCACTGCAGCTGTGGAGGATCGCTAGGGAGAAAAATTGGATTAAAGAATTTAGATTTTGACAAAATTAGAAAAAGAATTGGGACGACAGGAGCGGGGCAGTAAGAGAAATAAGTTGAATGTCCTGTCAAGGAAATTTTCCAGATGTTGCATTGAACAAATTATAAAACATTTGTCTTAAGTTCAAATTTTATCAAATCTACGGGGGTAGGACCACCTCTATAGTTACAAACCATAACTACCAAACTACAAAAATAAGGATTATTGAGCAAGTTTATATTTTTGTAATTAGGTAGCTTAGTAAATAAATAAACATGAAAACTAACTAACAAATAAATTTGTAAAACCAAAAACTATTGTTACTATAAAAAAATGAATTTACAACATGATTATTTTATTTTTTAAGTTATTATCTTTTTATATTTACATATTATTTTTAAAAGAAGTTACTTATTTGTTAGTAATAGAATAATGATGGTGTGATCTTTTTAAAGTATTCCTATCTATAATGCTTAACAAATATAAATATTAAAATTAATATTATAATCTAATGTGGCTTGTTGTCAAATAATATGTAATATTTGATGAAGATAGATACTAATTATTTAATTAATTAGTGTCCACTTAGTCTAAATGTTTACAGAAAAATAATATTTGATGTATGATGTCTCTTAATGTTTAAATATATTTACAATTGAATAAAAAAGCTGACTTATTTAATAAATAATATGATTTTAGTTCAATAAATATAGTGTAAAAGCTCAGCACGAATTATGTGGTAATGAAATGTTAAAATGTAAATTTATTGAAAAGCTATTTATTTTTTAAATATTTTTGTAATTGTAAACTTTGAAAATATGTTAAATATTAAATAAAATTTTATCATTACTAATTGGCTTAGTTTAATAGCATAATAATAAATAACCACGCCAAGTTGCTAACGTTACAGTGGGGTAAATAGCTTGAAGGAACTTTATAGACCTAACTTATCTTTATGCACTAACCATCTAGATGCACTAAGAAACTAATATTATTGTGTTTTAAAAGTCTAAAGATATCTTTTAATATCCTAAAACAGATGAGTGTTTGTAACCACGTTCCAATAAACCGGCAAATAATAACAGAAACCTCAATTTATGATAGCGAATTAAGATAAAACTTTAAATTTCAAGCCTGTTATATTGTTATACACATAAACAAATCTAAATTATGTTTTTGAGTTAAAACGTATACAAAATTTAAAACAATATGGATGTCAGTCAAAATAGTTAATTTTACTTACCATGATATTGCGTTACCGTAATCGTAATACCTATTCATATTAAATTTAAGTCAAAAAATTTACACTGATACTTTATAACACATATATAATCTATTTACTAATGTCTTTCACAAAACGCCATAACTTGACGCTTGTTGGTCAGTCTGCGGCCGCCACATTGGTCGGGCATAGACACATCATTTTTTTCTAGCACTCAACAATCAAAGTGAACCGTTTATCGTTCAAAAGATTTTTAAGTGCATATGGACTATGTATAGTTATGAAGAAGTACTAAAATTGCTTTTAAAGGATTACCAATTCGAGAAATACTCTTTTTAATTAGTAATTAATAGCTATCCTTCAATGAAATTTGAGATTACGTAGAATAGAATAACCATAGACAAGATATTTATGACGTAATATCCTTATCCATTTCATTAGGGTTGAACATGCTAATTTTATTACATTTTCTTTATTTTAATTGAAATCGTAAAATACTTTAGTGAAATCTAAGCTAGACCTTACAACGAAGCAATTTGAAGGTAGAATTTTTTTTTTTTTTGTATTAACTTGTTAACTAATCATATATACAAAAAAATAGACAGCTAACAAACTGAACTAAATTTAAATATCTAGAATAAATGCAGCATATTTGGAGTACAAGTTTGTTTATTGTGAATACCATTCAAGAGAAACGGTATAATTCCATAAAAAATACGTTAAATTAATAAAAATTTAGATAATAATACAAACTATCATGTTTAACAAAAACCTGGAATCTTATTAATACCTTCCAGAGTGAACAACTCCACAAACGAGATTTGACTGCAGAAAATTTGGAATATAGTATTTGTCACTTCTCAGCTCACTCCTTTAATCCTTGCTATATTAGATATTATTTATACAGAAAAAACTATCCGACATGATTATAAAAAAACAATCATGTCATGTCATATATCAACATATCATGTCACCTATCATATCATATCAACTATCAAGAAAATGAGGTGCGCTTTTCAAAAACTTTTAAGAGAAGAATTACTACTTTTTAAACGAAAGAGTAGATGACAAAAAGCAGCACACCCTCACATAGTTGAATCTATTATTATATATGAAAGATTAAGATAAGATTAGTTTAATATTTATATCTAGATATTATTATAAATAAAAGATTAAGATTTGCTAACAACGCCATTCTGAGAGCTTGCAACCGTCAGACACAGATTTGAAATAAAAATTATTTCCAATAGTTTTAGCCTTTTTTACTGAGATAATATTAACATATTGCAAAGACGTATATCTAATGAAACAGCTAATAGTAGATAGATATTCATAAATGAAAAAGTTTAAATTTACCTAAAATTTAAAATGCAACTAAGAAAGAAAATTAAAAATTATTTAGCAATATGGTCTTAAAACATATTTTTATTGATAAAACGTATCTATCTATGACGTATCTATGAAAAAAAAAAGATTTTTAATTTAAATTTATCTAGTGTATCCGATTTATAAAATATTCTACTATGTGTATCCGAACGTTTCGTTCAAAAATCTATCCTAGAATGGAAGATTTGTTTTTGCAACAAGCTTATAGGAAAGGCTATTTATATCTAACACCTAGTGCAATATAATTTAAGTAAGGTATAAAGGTTATTTGTTTTATGCTACATATAATTCTTTTTTTAATAAAATATTTCTGATATTAGATAATAAAGTAATTAAAATGTTAGTTTCAGAACGTGTTTTGTAATCGGAAACGGAAGTAACGATTTTTTCGTCACTGCCGTTTCCTACTAACTAGGGCTGAGCCAAAGTTGATAATTATATATTTTTATAACCGTTAAAACAAAAATCTGTGATTCTAAAAATCTATGGATAAAATCTAATGATATTTTTGGACATTAAAGTTGTTTTTATGATAAAAAACCGCTCTATAATCATGTGAACCCGAAATAGGTTAAAAATTATAATACAGAATAATACATAGGCAAAGTACCTATTATAGTTTATGTTTTCGCTGACAAAATTTAACTAAGAGAGCCCATATGGTGGAATTTAATTTATAAGTGCATAGGTATACGTAAACTTCACCAAGGGTCAATTATATCTATTTATTTAAATTCGAATATAGTTATTTTAGAAAACAATATAACATGTCACATTACATTTTAACAAACATTTTGAGAACACCACATAGACCACATAGGAGCAATCTGGATACTTCGACCACGGAGTCTTGATCGATGGACGTCAAGACGCGCTTGTACATGTGGCGTGGCCCCCTCCGCGCGGTCCGACCACAGCCGCTCGCCCAGCGCGGCGACACGAGGCCACACATCCCCCAAACCACCAGTACTCAACGTTGACGACCACACCGTCGCTTCTCCCCCTTCTAACATTGTAGAGACCCTACTCCTAGACCAAGGCCGATGTTCATACACTCTTTGCCATGAATTATAATTCGCCCCACCAGAATCCGCAGCCCAATCTCCGAACCCACTATTCAAATCCCATGTGTCCTCATGTGATATTATAGTACGCAATCCAGATATATATTTCTTTGACCATGGCACGTTTCGAACTTGGATGCCTAATTTATGTATATACGTTTTCAAATCAATTTTTATTCTATCTGATAAATTCGTGGACCATAAAATTATTAAGTTTGGTAATTTTTTATTAACGGATTCTAGACGTTGTAAAATGTTACGAGTGAATTGTATCTTGGGGTCAGCAGAAGCTGTTAAATTCAAATATTGTAAGCAATATTCACAGGTGTCTTCTCCACCAAGGTGGAAAATATCATCGGCATCAGTAAGTTGAATTACTTCCGTGTATAGATTTTCAATTATACTATAAATATGTTCATTACTTAGATTTGATTCATTACGCAAAAAATCACAGTTGTACGCACTCGCAGGTTCTAAGCCATCGGCTTGTGTTTTCCTCATTTCCGATCCCCAATTCCAAGCATTACACAAAAGCGCTGACATATCGACTTCCAGTAAGACCCGTATACCACGTATTCGTGCGTGTCCCACTATTGTCCGCACGTCATCCAGATTATAGATAGCACCTTGTTTATACAATTCATAATACGCTAATTGCGACAAACTCTTGAAATCTATAGAAAACCCCCGTGAATCTGCTGCATGCCAATGAAAAGTATTAAGCTTAGTGGCAGCCATGACATCGACGGTTTTAATAATATCGTTAATTGAGAAATAATTACGTACCGTATCTAACATGAGCCCACGGTAAGGAAACCGCGGAGCATCATCTATCTCCGCAGCATCCATCATTAATAAGGAACCTATATAAGGATCTAGCCAAACTAATTGCGACAATGTTTCTAAGGCATGTCGTACACCGCAATAGGAATTCGATAGAATATGCACAGTAAGAGTATTAGGTAAATTCTTTGGACTTAGTCTTAACTGATAGCTTTCATCCGTATCAAAAAGCATCCTAGGATCATCGCTGCCGCTTTCGTTTATTGCAACTCGAATTTCAACAGTGTGCCACGCTTCATTGACACCAACATTACTCTCCATTTTATGTAGATCTTGTCGAAACAGTTCAAACGCTTTAACCAAATATTCTTGAACAAGTATAGAAGGAATTGATAGTATGTTTAAATGGAACAAGTCAGCGCGGACGGGCACCGCTGTGTTCGATAGAGTAACTGCACCCGTTGGCTTCGGCCAAAATTGAATGGATCCGCATAACATTTTACAAGTCATTAGAGACTGCAATGGTGCATCTTGCGTAGCTTTTGTGGGGATACATTTATCATCGATACACTCCCATGTCCATAAAGGAAGCTGCGTCCTGCTGATAAAATTAATCTTATTACATGAGATTTTTAATTGAGGGCGTAAATATTATTTAATGTCTAGAGCTCAGAGATAAAAGAAAATGTAACGAAGTGACTTAAAAAAAGTTGTTAGATAAATTTAAATACTATTTACCTATTAAATGTTCTAGTGGGACTCAAAATATGTAGTAGACAAATAATAATTTCGTATTTAAAACCCATAATAAAATATTCTTAATGAATTTCTATCGATTTTTTATGTCCATTAGTTGTAGACTGAAACTTTTTGAATACTTTTGCATACTTTATCTAATTAAATTTGACATCCAATATATACATATAATGTCACTTATCCAATAAGGACAATCTTAATTTTTTTAGAATAACAGAGTATAGAAAAGAAAAAACATAGGTTCTTATTAATTATGTCAGACAAAAGCAATACAATTAATTGCGCATGGCTTTTCTAATATTGTATGTGTTCGGTATATTTATATACATTTTTTAATCGTATCTTCAAAGGTGGATTAAAAATAAAAAGTCTTTGGCCTAATAAAGACGATTAAATTAGTTTTATTTTTAATTTTACACGACTAGCCTCCAAGTTGACTACAGTCATTTTAATCGATTTCAAAAACGAGGATGTTATCAATTCGGTCCGTATTTTTTTATGTACCTATATTATAAACCAATTACTCGAAAACGGCTGGACCGATTTTGACAATTCTTTTTTGTTTGAATAGGTGTGTATTTCCCTTCTCCCTGCGAACAGTCGTGTCGTCGATGCTACGCAGGGAATCGGCGTGGGAGGCCATCATGGTCACGAAGGAGACTGCGAGGCGGGCTCTGGAGAGGGCCGATCCCGCCCGGCGGAGGCTACCCGCAGGTCGGCCTTCAAGCCCCAGTGTCCGGGGCGGAATAAATAGGGCACTCCCCCCGGCCATGGATGCGTGAGATGGGAGTTTCACGCATCCGTTTTCATACGGCCGAGAAGAGGACCGCAGTCTGGTATGACCCCGGACTGCCGGTGTACGCACCAGCGAGCGGTATGGGGAGGGCAAGAGCATTCTTCGCCCTTTTGAGAAGGGCTCCGCAAGCCACGAGCAGAGCAACGCACAGGAGAGGCAGCAAAAATAAACAGACTTAAAAAGTAACCAAAAAAGCTAAAAATAATACTTTTTCTCCGACGTACCGAAGTACCGACTTCAAAATGGTGTACTTACATCGTCGCCTTTCTTTCAATGAGTTTATAATTTATACCTACATTAAAAATACGTACTAAGTAGAGTAAAAACAATGTAGGTATCAACAAAAAGCTTTATTTCATATCAATTTCATATAAAATCTCGTCATCTAAAATCTCCATCAATACTCCATATTATTATTAAGGGAATGCAATGACAGGATTCTCACATAAATGAGATAACCACACAGCGCGACGCCGAGGAGCCACGAAGAGACGCCAAAAAACACAATAATTAGGTCTTTTATCAAATAAAAGTAATATTTGCCGTAGTCGTCTGGATATAGAAGACACAATTCCATTAAAGCTGGGAAAACCACTGCTATTAGAGTCGTGCATAGGTTACCGACGAATGCTACAAACGCTCCTTGGATTGGTATCATATAACAGACAAAAACTGTAAAAAATTAAATATTACTCTTATTTCTCGAATAATCATCGTTTAAAATACATTGTGGGTATGGAATAGGTAATCATATTTTCGAGTGAGGATCCGTTTCCAAAATAATTATCTTTAAAGCAAGTGTCCACCTGCTTCTTTCCACGAAAATGTTTCTTCTAAATTTTGAAATAATTTTTTTATAACAGTTGATAATTCTAATACTTAGCAGGTTCACAGTCCACAGACCATATGCAGTCTGTGGACAGAAAGCTTCAGGAGTACACAGACCATATGTGGACTGTGTGACGAAACAATTTTAAGGCTTTTTAGAAATTTGAACGTAGATAGGAGGGCGTTTATTTGACTTGGACTTGACAAAACATTATTATTATTAATTATTATTATTGACAAAACATATTCTAGAGCACGCAAAAAGTTTTTGGGACATGGAGAAAAACGTAGGTACAATTAAAAAATATGTTTTCTTTTAAATAGTCCTCTCTGAAGCTTGGACTGTGAACCTGTTGTCACACAGTTAGGTATACCAACTTTTGTACCTACTTAAAATAAGAGTCCGTTGAAGCAGAACGCAAAAAATCTTTAAAAATTAGTTAAAAGTGAATTTGTCATTAGGTACTACATAATAGGTTAATTTTAATAACCGAATACAATTACGAATTAAATGTATCGCTATTGGCCGACAAGCACCTACTTTTAATTCAAAAGGTTTGACTTAGATTCGGACTGGAACAACTTTATATGCCAAGTATTTTTAGAAATAATATACTAACAAGAAGTTAAAACAAAAATTGGTCTCGCCACAATTTCCACCACCTTCAGTGTTTTTTCAGAGGGTGGAAAATGCACATCTCTATTTTTGATAACTTCCACTATAATCTGTATGGCGGGGTAGCACTGGATGGGATAAGCGAAGGCTACCGCAATTAGGTACAAGCCTATCGCTAGAATTGCTGAACTGAAATAAGTATAAAATTAATTGAGAATATTATGAAACATTTTTATATAACCTTGATTTGAAATATTTGAAATCTAAATCAAGAAATTTGCGCAAGATATAAATAATGAGATCGTGGTAAATAATTATAATATAATTTGATAATATTATCAGTTGTCTTAATCGGCAAAGGATCCATAGGTAGGTAAGTACCAATTCAAAAAGGATCAAGTTCAAAACATTGTCGCAAGTTAGGGTGTGATATTTGAAACTAATACATCATTTAATTTTTCAACTTACTCGTCGTCAAAAGGCAGTGATCTTAGAAGATTCTCCTCCATAGTGCCAAAGGACCAATATCCCAAGCAACCGAACACTGTTAGAATTATAGTCGTTGTTAACATACTGACGGATATTACGCCATTCGGCTTTGTAAGCACTCGGGGATCGTGTAATGCTTTATCGATAGATAGAATCTGGTAAAACAGATAAATGTTAGCAAATAAATAAGTATAAAAAGAAATTAAATTTGGGTTAAGTATGAATAAAGAGAAATTATGAAATAATGTCTCTTATTAAAAATATTTGAATATACATTGAAAGTAATTTGAATTTCTAAATCGTTAGATGCGACCTACGATACGATAGTTCATATCAAAAACTTGAGTCATACAATTACAAAAATGATCGGCATTGTGGATAGTGTGGATAGTGCCGTCCACATCTTTGTTGGCACATTGTTGGAAGGTGCATTAGATTTTTATCATCGCCGATATTTAAAGTGAGTAAGTATTGATAACAAAGTTTTTAAACGATTAATAACAATAAATTCCGATTGTAAATGTGAAAAGCGATATTACCACACCGACAGCGCTCAAATTGAACAAGCACGTTCCAATAACGAAGTATAGAGCGAGGGCGTCCGTGGTGGAGTAGATCAGTACTCCGTGGGGAGCCAGGAACATGTGGTACGTCACCAGGATCAAACCGACGAGATTCAGGCAATTACCTTGAACATTAGAATGAACACATGGGCGTAGCCAGAATTTGCTTTAGGGGTGGGGAAATTGGCAATGGCTTTAGGGTTGGGCAAAATTAATGTAAGTATTTATTGAATGTATTTGAAATTACCAATTTATTGAAAAGTACAAATAACAACATATAAAGAGAGTATTTAGGCTCAATTTGTATAACTTGTATAACATTTTCGAAATATATGAAAACTTTTAAGGGAATTTAAAATTTTCATCGCTTGCCCACCCCTGCCCCACCGTTTCAGTTTCACCGTTTCAGT
>DVVJ01001651.1:0-10952 GCA_018234505.1 Junonia neildi neildi
CATGAGCAAATCAGGCCCTCCACACATTAGCCAACCACACATTGGCCAACTAGTTGGCTAATGTGTGGAGGAGCCATAAGGTGTGCAGTCGGTTTTCGAAGGGTTAAATTAGAATTGATTTTTTAGTCTGTGGAGGAATTTGATAAGTAATCTGTGGTCTCTTCTCTTTGATGCGAGTTGTTGGTGTGGTTACTCGGTTAATGATTTTGATTACAGAATTTGTGAACATTAACGTGGATTTTTAAAAAGTGTAGTGTTAATAAAATACAAAAAAACTATTGTTGTTGCTTCAATGTTAGTGAAATAATGGATAAAATACCGCGAACCCATGAAGGTATTCATTTTATTTCTAGTTACACAACGTTAATTACAGCCATTTTACTTTTGAAACCTATGAGTTTTGTCATATTTTATATTATATTGTGGTATATGGGACTACACAAATAATAAATAAATAGGGAAATCAAGTATATATCAAATGTATATCGTGGTAACATTCACAATTGTAGGTTTCCTGAGAATATATATTTATGCATATATGCTGTTTCAACTAATTGCATTTTTATTGTTACAGCTATAGAAGCACAAATAAGAGAAATACAATCGAAGAAAAATGAGCTTCCTGAAAATGGTTCAGGAAAAGGAGTATCGTTAGGTGAAACATATTATGACAATGATATATATGATAATGCTGGACAAGTGGGCAAATCCAGGTATGACGGTTACGTGACATCAATCGCTGCGAACGATGAAGTTGAAGACGAGGATGTGGAGAATGTGCCTATATCACAAAAGAGGCCCGGCTACACAGCTCCGGCTTCTTTACTCAATGATATAGCCCAGGTTAGACATGTATTTATACTGACCTATTTACATTTTTTATTACCTTATCACTATTTATTTATGTGCTTGGATTATCTTCTGTTTTAGAGCGATAAAGATTATGACCCTTTTGCCGACAAGAGAAGACCTACTATTGCAGATAGGGAAGATGAATATCGTCAGAAGAGGCGTCGGATGATAATATCTCCAGAACGTTCAGATCCATTTGCTGAGGGTAAAGTAAACGGATTAAATTAAAAATTAGAGCTGCAGGAATAGGCTTATTGTTTTATGATAAATCACTTTCATACTTAAATTACTTTCAATAAACAAACACATTTCATGTTGGTTGTGTTATCACTCCCTTGTATTTGGCATACAAATATATTTGTCTATTTTGGAGTTAAGTTTAGTAAAATCTTTTTTTAGTAAATCTCTACACAGATGATAGAATGTACCTGCCAAATTGTAATATGAAGTTTTACACACAATTTTTATAAATACAATATATTTACATAAAAGTTTTCTTTCAAAATATAATTTTATAAATTTTTGCAGGTGGTAAAACTCCGGATGTAGGCTCCCGAACCTACACTGAGATTATGAAAGAACAATACCTCAGGGCTGAAGAAACAGAAGTAAGTTTTGCTTTTATTTGTATTTTAAATATTAATCAATTTTTCCTCCTTGTTGATTTATTCAAGTTGTTTAATAATTAAATACTACAAACAAGTAAAATTATTTTTACTCTTACAGTTGAGAAAAAAGCTGCTAGAAAGGGCTAGAGAAGGCACATTAAAACCAGTGGCACAATCAAATGGTGAAGCGGCCAAACCTGCTGCGGCCAAGCGTAAGGGTCGCTGGGATCAGAGTTCAGAAGACACACCTTCTGTTAAGAAACCTGTCATTTCAGCGACGCCCAGTTCCCAGGCTACACCCTCTTGGGAAAATGAAGTATGTATGACACATTTTAAAAATTCGTATTAAGTGTAAATTTTTCAATAACAATACCTAACTAATGGGAAGGCAGCCTGTCTTATAATTATAATGTTAAATGATCTAGTGCTGGTCCATGTTTGTAATGCCAGAAGATTAACAAATTTTTTTAGAAGATTAACAAATAAAGATTTGTGATGCTATCACAAATCTTTATTTTCTTACTTATATTATAAATGAGTAAGTTTTTATGCCGTTATTACTTAACAAATTGCAACAAAATTTCACAAATGTATAGTTAGCTCAGATTACATAATAGGATTTTGTTTAACCTGGAAAAATGAGCTGTTTGGGATTTCTTACCAAGAATAATAAATTTTATCCATGTTTACGTAGCTGCGGGCAAAAGCTAGTTACAATATAATACAATATTGTGAAGGAAAATATCTCAAAGAAACCTGTGTTTGTGAGAAGAAATTCTGACACATGTATGTCCACCAAACCAGTGTAGCAGTATGTTGAATTAGGCTCCTTAACTGTCTCCTTAATAGAGGACTAGACCCAGCAGTGGGACATTTACAGTATGTTACTTATCCGTTAAGTGGTAGGCCAACAGTTGGGGCGTCATGGTAGCATGCGTAAGCAATTCCGTGGTGAATGATCCCAATCAGGATGATGTGGTTACTGCTGGGTTTTAGTGGAGTGTGGAGTATGCTTTTCTATATGAGGTCCACATAACGGCCCAAGTCTCCTTGGACGGTATGCGTTAATGCGTTCTCCATTTAAAAAAAGGTTACTTTACAATATTATGTTGTTCTAGCGTGGAGCGTGGGAGGAGACGCCAGGCGGCGGCGGTCGCGGCGGCGAGACCCCCGGCGCGACACCGTCGGCTCGCGTGTGGGACGCCACGCCGGCGCACCTCACGCCCGGACACGCCACGCCCGGCCGCGACACGCCCGCGCACCACGCCTCGCGGCGAAACAGATGGGACGAGACGCCCAAGACTGATAGAGGTGAGCGCATACTGATACATGATTAGTTGAGTAAGTGTCTTGTATGTACTGTATTATTTACCTAAAAAAACTTAATCTAAATTAAATGTTACATTTTGATAAAACCAAATTATTATTTGTTTATCATTGGTTCTGTTGATCTCCCTTTTTATGTAACCAGTAAACAAACTAGTTGATTTAAAATAAATTGTGTCATTATACCATTGGATATTAAACAGCAGTAACATAAATGAAATACTGAGAAGTATAAACAGTCTTTATGCCGCCATGGGGTGTTTAATAATTATACACTTACAGCCCAACCTACATAACTTTCGGATCAATTGTATACAAGATTATAATAATATAACTTCAAATTAACAACAGAAACGCCCGGTCACGCGAGCGGATGGGCAGAGACCCCGCGTACCGACCGCGGCGCCGGCGTCGACACGATCCAAGAGACGCCGACCCCTGGCACCAAGCGCCGCTCGCGCTGGGACGAGACGCCAGGCGCCACTCCGGCTGCTGCAACCCCTACTCCCTCACATGCGACGCCCTCTCACGCAACACCCTCACACGCCACGCCCTCACATGCTACCCCAACGCCGCATACGCCCATCTTCACGCCTGGAGGTGTAAGTATTCTATCTGTATATTATTAAATTACAGATCTATACGGGCCCATTCTTCTTGAGTAGACCAACTTTGCCATGTTTGTTTCTCATTTCAATTATACATTTTTAATTACTTTTATATGTTTAATACTAACATGTACATACATATCATTTTGGGTATGACCTAAAGTACCACTTATTGCTGCTAGATGTTAATGCTTGCATTTGTAGAAAAAATGTTAAATCGATATAACATCCTCTCTAGCCAAAATGCTCCATTGTATTTTAAAACATATTCATTATCCATCTTTTCATTTATATTTATAAAAGCGTTTTTTTTGTAGTCCACTCCAGTGGGTGTGAAAGCAATGGCGATGGCCACGCCCACACCTGGCCACATAGCCGCCATGACGCCGGAGCAACTTCAAGCCTACCGCTGGGAAAAAGAAATAGATGAACGTAATAGACCATACACCGATGAAGAACTCGATGCCATGTTCCCACCTGGGTACAAGGTTTTGCCACCGCCGGCCGGTAAGTAGAAGTCAATATGAGTTTTCATAATTTAGATTCTTTTATTTTATTATTTATATTTAAACAATATCAATATAAGGCGCAGGTAAACTCTTAGTAATTTATCATAACTTTAGTTTCAGGACACATGTATTAAATGTCGTCATCGATACCACGGATAAACATCGGCGTAACAGTTTCAATCACGATACATGTGTTTAATTTGAAATATTAAAGAATAAATTTTAATAATGAATTTTTCTTTCAGATGAATGATGACATAAGGCTTTACAGTCATGCCGTCGGATAGACAGCCAGATTTATTAATACCTCAGTTGCCGTTCTGTATATTTAGTGAAGCATGCCGATATACGCATAACATAATCACATAGTTCCGTTCGACGGCATTGACTGCATCGCTAACGTTCGTTGTTGTTGCCCAGGTTATGTTCCGATCCGGACCCCGGCTCGTAAGCTGACCGCAACGCCCACGCCTTTGGCTGGTACCCCAATCGGCTTTTTCATGCAGACGGAGGAAGTGGGGGGGTCGGCGGCGGCCGCGGCGCGCCTCCTCGACCCGCAGCCCAAGGGCGGCCAGCAGCTGCCCTTCATGAAGCCCGAGGACGCGCAGTACTTCGACAAACTGCTCGTCGACGTCGACGAGGACTCCCTCTCCCCGGAGGAGTTGAAGGAGCGGAAAATTATGAAGTTGCTGCTCAAAATTAAAGTAAGGGAATTATCATAGATATAGAAGGTTCCTTATACCAGGGGTTCCCAAACTAAAAGATAAGAGATGACCCCAAATGAAGTACCTTTTATTTTGTGGAACCCAACATCAAATTACTACAACATACTTTTATTTCATTTTTTCATTTTACTTAGATATTTGGAAGTTGACTTTTTCACCCTAGAAATTAAAAAAACAATTAGACTTAATTGGGCTCAAAAACATGTTACTTTGGAATAATTTAACCTGATACTAAATAATTTTGATGTAACCCATATGACTATATGACCCAAACATACTGGTTCTAAACTTCTTAAAGTGTTGTAATAATTTAAATTTTGTAATATATTTTTTATTTCTCAGAATGGCACTCCACCAATGTGCAAAGCAGCCTTACGTCAAATCACTGACAAAGCTCGGGACTTTGGTGCTGGTCCGCTGTTCAATCAGATCCTACCATTGCTTATGAGTCCAACTCTCGAAGATCAGGAGCGTCATTTACTAGTTAAAGTCATTGACCGTATTCTCTACAAGTTGGATGATCTAGTTCGCCCATATGTACACAAAGTAAGTATCTATAGTTAAAAACTTAGTTTTATCAATAAAATACCGTAACAATTAAAAAGATCAATTAAATTTTTTTTTGTACTCCACTTACAGATTCTAGTAGTAATAGAACCTCTCTTGATCGACGAAGATTACTACGCCCGTGTTGAAGGACGTGAGATCATATCGAATCTCGCCAAAGCTGCTGGCTTAGCCACTATGATTTCCACTATGAGACCTGATATTGACAACATTGATGAATATGTGCGGAACACTACGGCTAGAGCTTTCGCAGTGGTTGCATCTGCTTTAGGTGAGGAAGTATCTGCTAGAATTCAAATATTATTTGGTCCTTGACTTTATTTTTAATATATTTTCTTTGTATATTACAGGTATTCCGTCACTGCTGCCTTTCTTGAAAGCCGTGTGCAGATCAAAGAAGTCATGGCAAGCTCGGCACACTGGTATAAAAATTGTTCAACAGATTGCGATATTGATGGGGTGTGCTATCCTACCACATCTCAAATCGCTCGTTGAAATCATTGAACACGGTGAGTTGGCTTTTATTTATTATTAAACATAATTTATCATTTCGAGCCCCGCGAAATTGTCGTAAGCGACAATGTTTTCAAGTGTGTGTTTTTATGGAAACTAGTATTTTAAGTCATTACGGCTCCCTTTTTTTAAATTGTATTTGCAAATGATATAAAACTGTGATTCTATGAGAAATTTTAATTTACAAGCATATTTCTGTTTTAAAAGTATCTTCAGAAAACCTTCTGTAAATTTTGATTTTTGTCGTTTACGCTAAAAGTAAGGATAAAGGCGATATATTCAAAATTCAGATTTATGTCAATTAAAATTGGTGTTTTTTTTTAAATAGGTTTGGTTGACGAGCAGCAGAAAGTGCGAACGATTACCGCTTTAGCCAGCGCGGCTCTCGCGGAGGCGGCCACGCCCTACGGTATCGAGTCCTTCGATTCAGTGCTCAAGCCCTTATGGAAGGGTATCAGAACCCACCGCGGTAAAGGGTTGGCCGCCTTCCTCAAAGCCATCGGTTATCTCATTCCTCTCATGGACGCCGAGTACGCCAACTACTATACGCGTGAAGTGATGCTTATTCTGATTCGTGAGTTCCAGTCGCCAGATGAGGAGATGAAAAAGATTGTGCTGAAGGTGAGATTTCTATTACATGCCTCGCTACTACTACGACTTGTAGTTCGTATGAGTTGTTGAAAATTTACGATATTATAATAAATGAGTTTATGCAAAAAATATACGCACTCATCAAGTTTTGTATAAATGATTACATTGTATCTTTAAAAGAGATATCGTAAACATGTTTTATTTTTGTAGGTAGTGAAACAGTGCTGCGGAACAGATGGTGTTGAGCCTCAGTACATTATGGATGAAATCCTGCCACACTTTTTCAAACACTTTTGGAACCACCGAATGGCTCTCGATCGCCGCAACTATCGACAACTAGTCGATACGACTGTTGAAATAGCTAACAAAGTATGTATTTAAATATAAAATTAATTATTATGTTTTTGTATTACATGTTTTAAGATTTCTTTTTTCACATATGTGATGAAAATCGGATGTAGTTAAACATAATATAAAGCTATAAGATAAACACTTATCAAATCAAGTATCAAAAAACGTGAAGTTATTAAAAGTTTTTTTTTAGGTTGGTGCATCAGAAATTATTAACAGAATCGTAGATGATCTTAAGGACGACAATGAACAATACAGAAAAATGGTAATGGAATCTATCGAAAAGATTCTTGCTAATTTAGGAGCAGCTGACATTGACTCGAAGCTTGAAGAAGCCTTGATTGACGGTATTCTGTATGCATTCCAAGAACAGACTACAGAGGTGAGTAATAGTATATTTTTAATCTAATATTTGTAAAATAATCAATGTATCTCTAATTCTTAATATTTTTAATGGGAAAATGAGTTTGTTTGTTTCTTTATTTCACTTTCACGCCTAACTGTAACTATTAAAAACGATTGCCATGAAATTCTACAGATGTATAGTTAAAAACCCAGAATAAATAATGCTTGGGTGCTTTTATACCGAAAAATGAGTAGTTCCTTGCGGACTGCGAGCAAGAGCTAGTGAACAAAATAATTAGCAATCAGCATTTTTCAGTTAATTAGATATCATTAGACACATATATCATTGTCAAATGCTCAATACCTGGTAAAATATCCCATAATTTTATTATTCTTTTCTTGTTATCAGGATGTAGTGATGTTGAACGGGTTCGGCACGATAGTGAACCAGTTAGGCAAGCGCGTGAAGCCGTACCTGCCGCAGATCTGCGGTATCATCCTGTGGCGCATGAACAACAAGTCGGCGAAAGTACGTCAACAGGCCGCTGATCTCATCTCGAGGATCGCCGTCGTCATGAAAACATGCCAGGAGGTGAGGACATGTGTTTTAAAGCATGACACAGTTGTTATTTTTAACCATTTTATGCTTTTTTACCTACTATTTCGAACGCGTCTTTGATTCGTTGACACAAATTTTGAATTCGGTTTCACCATATAAGGGATTAAGTTTTGAAAAATGTTTAAGAATGTTTTAATCTGATGTCTCTTGCCTACTGAGTGTTGCAGCAGCCTTAAAGACCAAGTCATTGTGAGTATATATTATAAATTATGTTTTATTTTCTTACAGGAAAAACTTATGGGACATTTAGGCGTCGTGTTGTACGAATATTTAGGTGAAGAATACCCAGAAGTGCTTGGTTCAATTTTGGGTGCATTGAAAGCGATCGTCAACGTTATCGGTATGACGAAGATGACGCCGCCTATTAAAGATCTCCTGCCTAGACTGACACCGATCTTGAAAAACAGGTCTATAACTTCTTGATAAAGAACTCTAATTAACATTATATAATAATTAAATTAATTTTGACCCATTAGAACATCAAAAATAATTATCATAATATAAATAATAATAAACAATTCGAACTGAGACATAAGTTATTTTTTTTTTATTTATGTAAAATATAAACATTACTAAAATAAATTGACGTTACAGGCATGAGAAAGTGCAAGAGAATTGCATTGATCTAGTTGGGCGTATCGCGGATAGAGGCCCAGAGTTTGTCTCTGCGCGCGAATGGATGAGGATCTGCTTCGAGCTGCTTGAGCTCCTCAAAGCACACAAGAAAGCTATCCGGCGAGCCACGGTGAATACGTTCGGTTACATCGCCAAAGCCATCGGTCCACACGACGTGCTGGCAACCTTGCTCAATAACTTGAAAGTGCAAGAGCGACAGAACAGGTGAATAAAGTGAACTTTTATATTGTGGAGTCTATGATATTTTTATTGCTATGTTATCTAACACCGTCAAAATTATTACAAAATATTTATGAATAAAGTATCAGTTTGTAATATCAGAATTTTAACACCATTTTGCTAAATGCTCCAATGTAGAAACATTTCGAAACTCAGCTTTTCGATACTCACCTTTTCTTTTATTATACATCAAAACTATGTGAAATAAAAATTAAAAATCTTAACATTTTCGGTTCAGTGTTCATGTTTCCAACTATTTTAAAAACGATTATATATCTAACAATAAAAATAATTTTCCCATTATATTCAGTTGCCATCATTAAGTTATTTTTATAATATAAATATTTCGTCTTTTATTTAACAGAGTGTGCACAACAGTCGCCATTGCTATAGTAGCAGAAACGTGTTCTCCTTTCACTGTGCTACCAGCTCTGATGAATGAGTACAGAGTGCCAGAGTTGAATGTACAAAACGGAGTGCTCAAGTCATTATCTTTCTTGTTTGAATACATTGGTGAAATGGGAAAGGACTACATTTATGCTGTATGTCCTTTGCTTGAAGACGCACTTATGGACAGGTAAATGTTTTTTTGAGTAATGAATTTAGGAAAAAAATTACATTATTGCATATATTCTCTTCTCAGCATGATACTATTTTCTGTTGTAGTATCATGATGGAACTAGTCTGTAATTGGTCAATATTAATACAATTAGCAAAAGTAAATTAAATAAAAATATGTAAACAAAACTGAAATGTTATTACTACTATCGAAATATAGTTACGAAATCACTCCAATTTATTAATAAATATATTTACTTTTCGCTGTTGTTAGTGTTAATATCAAATTAATAAAAGAATATTTTTGCAGAGATCTTGTTCACCGGCAGACCGCCTGCGCGGCTATAAAGCACATGGCCCTAGGCGTATATGGTTTCGGGTGCGAAGACGCTCTCATTCATTTGTTGAATCACGTCTGGCCCAACATATTCGAGACGTCGCCCCATCTCGTACAAGCCTTTATGGATGCTGTTGAGGGAATGAGGGTCGCCCTCGGACCTGTTAAAATCCTTCAATATGCTTTGCAGGTAACATTAATCGAGTAATATAATAAATATAACTATATTGTACTTTGATGGTTAACAGTATTTCTCGTCTTAATAAATTTTAATAAAATCTTAAAATACGAATTTTTTGAGGCAATACAACCTCACAAGATTACAAACTTGAGCTTACCTCACGAGTTTTAAAATGCTAAATCTAATGTCTGAAATTCATCTTATAAAAAGTAAAGGCGATAAAGGTTACCATTGTTAGAAAACCTGAACCGTCGATGACTGATACTCTAAAATTGTCTTGTATGTAGTTTAATATTGGACTCTATATGGTAAAAGTTAGAGGTTTTTCTGCAGTATAAGACTATTACCAACTATATGTAGCAATCCCCCTTGCGTAAATTTCTTAATTTAATAGATCAGGCTTTAACAATTAAATATTTGACTCATTTCTAAGCCAAATAATTTATAACAATTTTGAGGATTTATAGGTAAACTCTTAAATAAGTTACTAATTTTTCATAGATCTAAATGACGAATGTTTTAATTTTACAGGGTCTATTCCACCCCGCAAGGAAAGTGCGCGATGTTTACTGGAAAATCTATAACACTCTGTACATCGGAGGGCAAGACGCGTTGGTAGCGGGATACCCCAGGATACAGAACGATCCAAACAACCACTTCATTAGATACGAATTAGATTATTTGTTGTAACACGTTTATTAATACATGTATGCGTGTGACGAGACATGTTTCATTTTGTTATCCTAGTTTCAAAGTTGATTCATTTCCAATTTAGACTTTAGAATTTTATTTATAAATGATAAGATATAAATTAATTTTTCATTTCATGAAAAAAATACTATAAAACATTTTATAATTATAGTGAATGAATATTTGTTTCTGAGCAACACAATTAATTGTTTTAGTCCTTGAAATATTACACCCACCGAACATCAGCCAATAGGCTAGGCAGGCTTTCACATTATTAAGAAATTATAAAATAATTAGAATACACATCAAAACATTACAATTTTGCTTACTATCCTAATGCGCAAAATATTTCAACACATTTATTAATCTTTAAACCAGTGGCGTAGCGTGGGAGGGGCGGGGGGGGCGGCCCGCCCCGGGCGGCACATTTTAGGGGGCGGCAAAATTACATTAAAAAAAAGAAAAAAAAAGGAAAAGAAAGAAAAAAAAGAAAAAAGAAAGAAACGAAAAAGTACAGATACTTCCGGATACATATTTGAATCACAGCATTTTTCATTACTTATGCTGTGAGGAATTCAAGACTCCCCTTTTTAAAAAATGATATTTTGTGAACAATTCATACTACATTCAACTATTTGTTTATTAAAAATGTATTTTATTTATGTAATTGTGTAATTTCAATAAATAAAGCTGAAGAATATAAGACATATTATTTTT
>DVVJ01001652.1:0-10936 GCA_018234505.1 Junonia neildi neildi
AGATTTAAGCGTTCATAGGGACATACAACATGACACATGACAGAAAAAGCGACTTTGTTTTATACTATGTAGTGATACATACTCGTATGTATGAGATTTGTCATAACATAAGTGACTTATCACAACTTAGGAGTCGTAACACCTAGAGACTTGATGCAGACATAATTATTTCTTGTGCGTTGTAGTCACCAGTGTTGAAAATAGCATTTTCCGCACCCTATGCGTTGCCCTTTGGATTGGAACCCTGACTCTGTATGCTGTCGGTGCAATCACCTTCAGGTTGCCCCAATGGCCAATTGCTGTCATGAAACGCAAAGTTTTAACTATCATTTCTGCGCCCCTCAAGAACATACGTCATGTGCTGGGCCCCATGCACACCGCCCTATTTCCGGCACCGGTGACCTACTAAGAATGGATTTTAAGATATTCTATACGGAAGAAGTGTGTTGATAAATTTCATATAAATAGTCATACTATACAAATGATACATTTTATTTCGTTTTGCAAACCAATATTTTACAGAATGGATATAGAAACTACGTAGACCTAAACTAAGTACAGATTAAAATTACCCTTTCGTTATTCTACTTTTTCTATACGCAAGTAACTGTACATAAGATGCGAGTTTCAAAAAGGACAAAATTTTACGTATCATATTTTTGTATAGATATATAGTTATTTTATAAATTACATAAACGTAATTTTAAATTATTCATACAATTATACTATTATTTAGATATTAAAATATTTTAACAACTATGTAGTATCCGATCATATTAAAACCGCAAAGACTTTTTACATAAAACAACATTTGTTCTAATTAGGAAAAGTCTGTAATAACCATAAATTTTTGAGTCGAGAATGGAAAGTGTTTGAATAAATTCCTAAAATAAGCTCTGATAATGAGAAAAGTAAGATTTGTACATTCTCATGTAAAGCGCGAGGCAGTATAACTTTGTTTGAGTTCAGTTGATACTACGAATTTTTTATTTGAGTGTTTCAACTAATATGTAGAGTTTCGAAGTTTCTGAGATAAAATTTAATGTGTACGTTTTAGACACGCCGGACTTTTTGTTACTACTCTTTAGAAAGCAGGTTAACTATAATAAAACACATGAAATGGTATTAAAACAAAAGTTGTATGTCCAAAATATTTTGTACGTTGTACCTTTACTATACGTTGAGGAAATATACAGAGTTAATTGTATTTGTTACTGAAACAGTACCAAAATCGATATTTTTATTTATTTTATTTGCTTCATTTTCTTTGGCGGTACTGCGTGCCTCCACGTCTTGGGTACGGGCCCTGGATTTCATTATGGGAATGTAAAGTTAATGTTGGCATTCTAGCCATTTCACGTGGTTATTCAGTATTGATTATTAATTAATGCGTAATATCAGTAATGTAAATATTTATTTAATTAAGTTTTTGTAAATGTTTTACTAATTTAAGACAACATCTGGTAACTGACTTCATAGTCTTCCTTCTTCGTGTTGTTTAGGTGAACGTTATGAGTGGACATCAATTTCTTCATCCCATATTGCCGTGTGAATTCCTGGATTCACCAGAATTCGAGTCTAGTAGAGCAACGATCGATGAAAAATTTAAGGTAAGAATTTATTATCTATTTTTTTTTTGCGTTTTGTTTGGGCAGTCTGAAAGTCTTAAACAACAAATAGAATCTGGTACAAAAATAATATTATATAATTACAGATATGTTTAATAACTAATACTTTACCCAAAATATAGAAAATATATTTTAAATATTTCCAACGATTAGGTAGATCAATTAAAAACATTTTCACGTAAAATGCTGCCAAGATATATAACCACATGACTTGCACTGTCAAAAAGTTATCAGATCTCGTGTAGATCCTCTAGCTCTACACGTCCTAACTCTACAAGGCCTAAATTCACAAACTCTACATCGTACCTTTGTGTAAATATATGCCTGGCCCATTTCGCTACATTGACATGGGTATAAGATAAATAATGTTTTGTAAGTTCGCTATTGACAACATATCCCGAGACTTTCGTACAAAAAATTTTGTTATAAACCAAACGAAATGAGATATAAAAAACGACTAAGCGCTTTTAGAAAAAGTAGAAAGTGCCCTTGTTATTCAGAATCAGTCTAATTAACTTAAATATTTACGTAATTTTTGTGTATAATTTTAAGCAATTCTAAAATGAATGGTCAGCAAATACATATACTTGGTGGCGAGTAGTCATTTGTGTCAATATTGATTTTGTAAAGGGTAACTAACGTTATATAGTAAACGTTGCCAGTGAAATCGAAACGATAATTATTGAGCTTGTTTTCTCCCTAACATTCATCTAAAACAAAAAACAAACATTGTAATATTTCGTACATCTAACAAACACATTTTCATGCATTTTGTAGGTAAATTTCCTTCAAATTGTTTCATTTTCGAGTAGGTATGTTACTTATTTACAAGGCGACCGGACAGGCAGAATTTACAGACAGTAAAGTTAAAAATTTAAGAAGTCAGTTTTCCCGTCTCTAGGAAACAGTCCATTATTTTTAAAAACGTTATTTCATCTCTTTTCTATATTATATGGTTCTTTTCTATGTTGTACGTGACAAAATGTATGAAATTTTTTTTTCATTAAGTTTTTTTTTTTACATTTATATCACAGAGATTTGTAATTACCACTTTCTTACATAATGGAGTAACGAACGTAAGCTTCGATTTGTAAACTCATCTTTGATACCTTTAATCGCCCTTTCACTGAAATGCTACGCGCAACACGATTAAAGGTCGTGACATTTATGTATGTAGATCAATTTTCCGTGGACTTTTATTCGACCTTATTGCAAATCGTGCTTTGTACAAAATTTATTTAAAGGTTTATTAAATTTTATAGTTGACTGATTCACTTTAAACTCTATTCTTCTTGAAAGGATAAAAAAGTAAAAAATTATTAGATGTAAAGTATTCGTAAGCAAAGTCACGTGCAACAGATTCTCATAATATCCTATAAATTAATAAACGGCCTAGTAAGACATTTTGATTGTACTGTACTGTATAGTTCACTCTTATGCGCTTCCACCTAAAACACGCCACCAATATGAGCATAGTTCTACCTACATAAAGCATAAATGACCACAAGTTTGCCTCGAGTAAGTTCCATCTCTAAGGAACTAAAACTTATTATTTTAGCCTTCACAGACAAAGTTTTCACTCCATGTATAAGGTGTCCGTTCGTCACATAAAGTCTGGAAATATTTTATAACTCACTCCAGGTGATGTAAACATAAAACGTAACAAAATTTTGTGTATGAATTCGCACATATGTACCTATTTACATATGAAAATAAAATATGGTAAGGAAAAGTATTTCGTACAGAATATCTCTGTAATTTATTTCACCAGTATTTCAATATTTTAACATAAATTTATTGCGTATTATGTAGTTGCGTATTTGTGTTTCCCCATTCTTATTTATTGTATTTTTTCTAAGATTTGAAAAATATATAAGATCTCGTTCACTTTTGAAATATTTCCGATTAATTACAGTAAACGACATCTTTTACAGCTCATAAAATGAATGTAATTATCCTGTTTATTACCATGTCATAGTAAAAATTTGCGTATTGTACTCTATTCCGGTGACCTAATTGTCGTTTGATACGGCTCTATAAAAGCTAAAGTGCCTATAAATGCAAGAAACTAGGTTAAATATCGATGAACTCTAAACACTTTCGACTATGGCCGACACCCGACGTAGCCGTGAAATTGTTTGTTTTCGCGAAACGTATAGTCCGAGCAATTTACTGAGTTATTTAACGATTATCGAATACACAAAAAGCATCATGAAAAACAACCATTTCATGTTGCAGAGTAATTTAGTAGCATATCAAATTTAATGGTGTATGTTTTCATTCTTTTTTTCTTTTTACATAAACAGTAACACTGCTCCATTAAGTTTGATCGAAATGATTCTTCTTAACATTTTTATGAATGCGCATTCATCGTTCGTATCGTTCGGTAGGTATCAATCGTAGCGGCGTCATCCTGCCGCTACGTATATTGGCAGCGTAGTTCACTGGAATACTTATTCGTGAAGGAGCCGTATCTGGCTAGCGTTGTGACGACATTGATCGCCCGTGATATCACGACTAAGCTGTACGCTATGAATAATAAGATCGTGACGGAGAGAGGATCGCATTTAGACATACGTCTGCCCAGCATATCGCATGCGTTGGCCCGAAGTCCTAGGAAACTGCGAACCGCTAATAAGCCTCCGCCGCCTACCACAGTGCAGCCCGTACCGCCGGAGAAGCGACCAAGTAAGTGAATACAAGTATGAACATAGAATTTACATGTACCTACTCGTAGAGGAGTGCTGTACTCGTACACAGTACGTCATCAATGTTACATTTTATCTATGTATGTATGTATGTATGTATGTATGTATGTATATATGTATGTATGTATAATGAAATCTCATATACAACCACGATGGCACAGACAGACGGATATTGCCATCAAACTTACATCACACCGCTTTTTGCGTGGAACTCAAAAATGTTCAATGGATGTATTGTATTATATATTAATTTGATAACGGAAATTGAAAGCTGATTACATATGAATTTCAGTATGTTTATTCCCAGCAAATTATTAAGTATTATGTATATTTTAAAAGTTGTTATTATAGATTTGCGTTTGTTTTCTATACTATATAGATATATACATCGTAATCTTATAGTACAAGATTTCCTCATCGGCGTTGCCAAAATGGAATGATTAAGCTTTACTGTGATCGAATTAGGTGTAATGTTGGCCGATAGCCATGACTGAAATTTGCGTAAGTGAAATGTAAATTACCCTTTACTAGGACAACGATATCAGAGTAAAAACACTTGGCATACTACCATTTTTGGTCAAATTAGCTGAAAGGTTAATTGTTATAGTATAGAAAAAATAAAATACGAAAAAATTGTCAATAGTTATAATTTATTAAGGTTACACATTAAAAAAAATAAGCTTCGAACCACTAAATGTATTGTTTATATAATCATGCACTCAGATTTCATTAAAATATTTCAAATATTGTAATTTTAAAATCTTTACCTGTCTTTAAATGTAGGTATTTGATTTACACAAAAAAGTCAACATCGTGGTCATATCAAAAAGAAAGAAGAAAAGAAGCAACTACATACCTGCTTATGAAATTGAATGCTTATTTATGTACTAATCTTCTTCGCATAAGATATAATTATTTGTTTAACAATCATCATCAAACAATTGTTTCACTTATAGATTACTGGACTCGAGACACAGATAACATAGCATCGAATATCGCGAAACGTAACGGTGTAACCGCGACTTACCACGAGGCTGACGAGGAGTTGATACCGCTCGCGGCCCACGAGGCCCCCGCGGCCTCCTCCGACGACCTCTCCATAGCCGACAGCTGCCCCGACACATCGTCCAAGTACCACAGCTGCGAGGCCGTGGAGACTGATGACGATCTTAGACATTGACATATAGATGACGATATCAATGACGATACAACTTCGCTATACTTTGCGAGGACTTCGTCCTATGATAACCTTTTCATGGTGGATTGTTAGTTACGTTCAGACTACGACACTATACTCTACGCTCTCCATAGCCGACAGCTGCCCCGACAC
This sequence comes from Junonia neildi neildi, assembly GCA_018234505.1. NCBI lineage: Eukaryota > Metazoa > Arthropoda > Insecta > Lepidoptera > Nymphalidae > Junonia > Junonia neildi. The sequence goes on from DVVJ01001652.1 coordinate 5,667, forward strand.
CTCGTCCAAGTACCACAGCTGCGAAGCCGTGGAGACCGATGACGACCTCAGACATTGACATATAGATTACGATATCAATGACGATTTTCGCTACACTTCGCGAGGACTTCGTCCTGTGATAACCTTTTCATGGTGGATTGTTAGTTACATTTAGACTACGACATAGTGTCACGGCACCGTACACTCAGTGTAAACATCGAGTGTCTCTGCAAGACCACGATCGTCACTTATTGGTAAAACTGCGATATATCAATAAGTGTCGCAACTGTAAAAAAAAACTGTGAAAGTTCGTAACAAGTGTAACAGCACAGACATTAATGTCTGACATGTCGCAATTTGTGTCGTAGTCTAAATGTACCCTTAGGTTTTATTGCTTCGTATTAAAGACTGAAACAGGCTACTTTTAGTATAATAGCTTTTGCTTTTAATCAATTGTAATTAATTAATTAAATATAGACGCTGAAATAATTATATACGTATTTATGCAAGATTATTTATTTGTAATAAAGTTAATTCAAGTAATTATTTGCGCCTTTTATTATACCTATTATTTCTACTCAAAGTAATAAAATATTATGTTTAAGTTTTGGGTAGAAAGTTCTGTATTAAATATAACTAAATGTTTAGTAAAAATTTAAATTAATCTTTTAGTTTAATTTCATCTTAGAATTCTTTAGTTTAGACAATATCTACATAATATCGTCACTGGAAAGCCAAAAATATTTTTGGCTTTCCAGAGACAATATAATGTGAAAGAAATTTCAGTTAGGTACAGTTTTGATTTTAATGTCAAAGATCAAAAAATGAAAACACTTTACTGTTCTAGAAAATAAAAATAATATTTACACATTTCCATTCATCTATTGTTGAAGCCTATCATTAAAATCCTTGTCCAAATCTGAACCCACGCGTGTTACGAACAAAAACACGTGCTATATATGAAGATCTTTTACGTAGTGCCTACTGTAAAGAAAAATTACATAATAGCCGGGCAAAGGGCCTATTCACTCGATTTGTATGCAAATTCCATGGCTATCCGTAGAGCCATTGTGGACGTGATTGAGAAACAAACAAACTTATAGAACAACTATATCTATGTATATACGAGCGGTATTCGTGTTAGTAGAACTATTACGGCCTCGACAACTGGGGTGAAGTTATTACGAGTGCACTTATTTGATATTTACTTTATAACACAGTTTCCTTTGTATGTATGTATAATGTACATGTGTCTTTACAGCAATAGATATAATTTTACATAATTCATGACTGACTCTTTAAGTTTTGTTAAATGTAGGACTAATCTCCACTACGGAGTAATGGAGATTATGTTGACGGTTAAAAGGCTATTTGGTGAAAGCACCATTTTTCTGATATATAAATTTCTATACATATTTCGAATCAGACAATTGTTCTCTATCCAAATATGTATAAAAATATATATGTCAAAAAATGGTGTTTAGACCATATAGCCTTTTAACCGTCGATGTAAAATGTATATTTGTGCATATAGAATCTCTGATGCTTACAACTTTTTTCGATATAGCTTTCGATAAATAGTAATAAGGAATTTTAATAATTTGATAGAAAATTGCAAAATTGAAACATTCCCCTTTTTGATACGTCGTAATTTGTTTATTTTTTTAAACAGAAATGATTTACATTTCTTTTAATTTGACTGTAATACTTTCGAAATGAAAGCCATTTTTAATATGTTTAGTTCTATTCTGCGTAGAGACAAAATTAAACCGAAAGAGTAAAAAAAAAACCGGAGCAGTAGAAAAAAATAAGTTAATTATAAAAGCGTGATTACATTTATACGGACATAGATATCCAAAATACCATGTATCGCAATAATAAATCGTTTCGCGAGGGCGAGGTTATTAAGCTACCCGCGGCAAGAGTTCGCTGCGTCAGCTCTCGGTCGGAGCGTGGAACTAATCAATCAACTGGAACCGATTCAGTTATCGACTCACTATCCATTACACTATTAGCTAGCAGTACATTATACATGCATACCGCTGCTTAATATTAATTCGTCGTGTTCACGAACACATTAATAATAATTAGATTATCAAAGAACTTCGGATATTGATAGGGTGGGGTGCACACGTCGATAATAATAATTGAATATTATATTATTACAACATACATTTTATGAACGACAGGGTGAAAGGTTTAAGGAAATTAACTTCAACATAAAAGTAAAAAAAAAAGAAAAAATAGATGGCGATATACGCAAGGTTGCTGGAGTGAGCTGGATGAGAGCCGGAGGCGGAGGACCCGTGATGTTTGGCGCGAACTTGGTGAGCCCTAATATGTATATGGTGCATGGTGTACCTACACTAGGTATATACTTTGTTTAAATACAATTAGTAATAAACTATATTTAATGTAGATTTTTGTTTAGGGTACAATAATTTCAATTGCTTGTCTTTTTTAAACAAACTAATCTCAGAGACTGCCAAAAACATCTTTTCTTAAATATCCTTGTATTGAGTAAGATTGATTGTTTGACAAGATTATGTGATTACGTTATAGGTTATTAGGTTGTCTAATTAGATTTGGTTTACAACCTATTGGAGCTAAGTAGTGGGTTAAGTCTAGTTATTTACATATAATAATTGTATTAGGACAAGGAGAAGCTAAGGTGGTATCATACATGTACATAACTACATAAGTGTTAGTTATTAAACATTTAATATATAGGCACCAGCAGTTCGTTACGCACCGATGAAGCAAATTGAACCTGTCAACAACATGAATACAGGATAACAAAGCAAGTATAATAGTCACAAACAGTCTATCGACATCGTTAAATGAATGGCTTACATCAATAACTGAATGGACAGATGGAGTAAAAAAATATGCAATTTAACTAAAAACATTTATTGTAGGTATATAATAAAAACAAATCCATTTTAATAACGGTTACCGACTGACTACGTACTTGGTCTATTACTAATTTTAAATGTCTTTCAACCCTTTTGCCAGTCAGCCAGCATTTAGTCAGGTTACCCATACTCGATTCTTAAGGTTTTTTTAATGTATGACAAGAGCTTCTGAAAAAAATAATAATATTCTTCTTCTTAAAATGCCTCTCAAACTAATTTTTTTCCATTTTTTTTTCTAGCGTATAGTCTACCAGTAACCACTAGCTACGTTCTGCGTATCTGCCTATATCACATATATTTTTCGGTAAAGCTTAAATAATAGCTTGCAAAATATGTGGATCCTATCCTGGAAACATTAATAATCCAAACTGGTCCATAAAAACTGGCATATGCCCTACACCGAGGACCTTTCTACCTTCACAACAAATTTCATTGATTTAGTGGATGTGGTATCAAAACAAACCTGACATTCATACTATTAGTAAGTATGTATTGGTCGAGCAATCGCCTATTTATGATATTTTCGTAAAAAAGTTAAATGAAGAAATATACATGACCTTGGTATCGTTGACTTTAACAGAGTCATAAATCAGTACAATATGTAAATTATATTAATTTGTCGGTATTTTAACTTATAGCTTAAACACATCCTCATTTGTCACTTGTTATTGGTAGGTAACCAAATTAGGTTAAATCATTGCTTTAAATTTCCTCCAAAAACCTATTCCTACGTAGTGATAATAAACTTTGTTTTCCTACCAAGAGTAATTTAAGTAAAGTAAACTTCGTTACAGGCAAGACAGGTGAGTTGCTGTACAAAGATCGATTTAAGGTATTACAACTGAGGCAGCCTATATTAAAGTTTGCCAATTATCGAAGTGTTTCCTAAACTGTTATGCTAAATATCAGCTATTTCGTAATTACTGCTTCAATCAATAGTGATGCAATTTCAAGTTATATTTTGCTGTATGAAAATAATGTTAAAAATATTGTTCACTAGCTGGGTAAACAAATATTTATTTTTTAAAATTAAAAAGCGAAAGTGAACTGCTGAACTGATTGCCATGAAATTTTACAGATGTAGAGTTAAAAACCCAGATTGAATAATAATTATATGGGCATTTTATTAAAGCAAAATTACTAAGCTTTTGATTACTTAATACAAGTATACTGACGTAGTATAAAACACGTTAATGCTATAATATTTTTATTCATGTACCTACTTACCAAGTGAGAGATGCAGGAGCTTGGTAGCTGTGAAAATACCTAACTTTTACGTGGCTATTGGCTATTACGGTTCAAAACAAAATACGACCTTTTAAAGGTACGACAGACGAATGGATGGACGGAGGGACATCGTAAATTTAGTAATAGATTTTCGTAGCTCCGTTGCCAAGGGTGTCTGATTTAGATAGTGTGATGTCCTTTATTTATATCTCGGGATTATAAATAAAACCACCAAATTATCAGTAAGTAGATACACAACTCAAGAGAACGTCTACCCGCTCCCGATGACAGATCGAAGTGCGATTGAGGCGCCACAGATGATTTGTGAACTATATCTTAGTATATGTCACATCTTTCATCTTATTTTTTTACTATAACTAAACATGCAACTAGACAAACAAACAGAGTGGCTTGCGCATTTATAACACATATTAGGATGGATATATTTTTCACATAACTCATCTGTCATCGACGCCATTTTGTTTTTATCAATTTTAATTATCTATGTTCAACAACCTACTCTTAATTCGTAAGAAAAAGTAGCTATAGTATGATTTGAACACAGATCAAAACATTTAGAATAATTATTATTCTGTCTAAAATAGATTTACTTTTGATACCTATTACCTACAAAGAAATTTAAATTTTAGTCCCCTAACGTGCCTAGGTGTGCATATAAAACTGTCAGTCCCAGTTCTTATCAGCCACAGATAACAATCGTTGTTCTTGGTAATGAAATTATTCTAGACTGTTACTGGTTTGCCCTTAAATGTTATAAAGGTCAGATGGTAATCGCTCGGTGTAAAACAGTAACTTAAAGGGACTAAAATGAAACACGGAAAATTCTTGAAAATGCTAGAAGTTACAAACGAAGTACGTAGTTGATCTTATTTTTTAATTACGTAAAGTATTCTATTATATTGTTTTCTTGTTTATAGTGTTGTTTTTTTTTTGTAATTGATAGGTTTGTATTCAACACGTGCGAGCGGCAGTGATGTGGTAATTGAAGAATTCAATTACAGTAATTATAGAACAAATAAGAAAAGTATATTGATTTTCATTATACCTAAGTACAGTGGCGTAACTACAGGGTGGCATTCCGGCAAAAAGCCACGGGCCCCCAGCCGGAAGGGGCCCCCGGTCAGAGGA
>DVVJ01001653.1:0-10930 GCA_018234505.1 Junonia neildi neildi
TGTTAAGATAAATATGTTATTAGTTAAAATATAAGTAAACTTTAAAGATTAAATTATTAAATATTATGAGAAAAACTACGGATCCCTTCATGCGCGTGGCTCGACACGCACTTGGCTAATTATTTAATATTATTAAAGATCATTGGCAAAATAATAATGAAGTAATATTTGGTCGTTTATTAATGCCTAAGAATAATTAAAACTATATTAATCACTATTACATCAATTAATATTGAGTAAAACATTATTAAACTAAGTAAGTTTACGTAAGTTTGTTCAACCAACAAAATTATAAAGCTTAAAATTAATGCCAATCAATGATCAATACATACAGTTCGTATGTTTTCCATTAGACAAGATTCCGTAAGAAAACTATTTTCGCAATATTACCTTCTAATTAAGCAACATATAAAAAATAAAAAATGTCAGCGTTTCTATTGTACTGTCAAGCGTAAGGCGCTTTTATTTTAAAAGCACTAAGTGTTTGTTTACTTGAAAATTAAAGGTAACAAAAATGTTACATTAGACAAAAAATCTAAATCAAGATTAAGTTAATGGATGTCTTCTAAAATAGTAGTCACAAAGGCATATCGGCGAGAGGGCCGGAGCGGGCGAATTATAATTTATTTGGAGAAGTGGCAACGAGCCGCCCGCGCCCCGTGCGGCCTACCCTTTGCTTTCGCCCTTCGTTACGCGCTCGCTGTCGCAACGTTGCAACTCGAAAATTTTTCTTATTTGCAATTTTGATTTTTTACTCAGAGACACGATTTTTAGTTGTTTTAGTGTAATAATATTTTATTTATAATTATTATATTAACTTTCATTGCTAATTAAATGAATATTATTTTTTGTAATTAATGTTTTGAAAAACAAATTAATGCAACTCAGCTTCGGTATGAAAAAAAATCAAATATTTTTATTTAATTAACAATATGATAAGTATAAATTAATAACAAAAAACCTATACCTATGTAAAAATTAAGTTTTTTTATGCATAATCTCTCTGCTTTTTTAAAAGGTAGGCTGGTATAGAACATGTGTGCATTATATTAGCATGTGCAATATAAAAGTAATCAAAAAATGAATAAATACCCTTTTTGAAAAAGGAAATTAGTAATAAGACGTATTATTAAAGTATGTATAAATTATGTAGATTTGATAAAGATAAAACTTAATTATTAAAAATAACTTAAGAGTAAAAAAGTAGCTGTGATTTTGTTAAAAAACATACAATATAATATTTCGATAAATATAATAGGTAAAGGCTAAAATTAATATTTTATAAGTCAATTTACATATTAAAGCAAAAAAAATAGAATATTAATTAAGTTACAACTGTTTGTTAGTGAAGTTCATACTTTCTGTTTTTTTAGGCAGGTTGCGTTCAAAGGAGCTCGCGGGGCGCGGGTCCTGCGGGGGGGAGGAATTAAGAGGGAGACAGGGAGGCCCGCCCTGGATACCGAGAGGAGTTTTAACCAATTAATTTTGTTCCTCAACGCAAACTCCGCTATATAATAAGGTATAAGTAGGCATTAACTGAGGCGCGCCGATAGCTGGCCCGACCGGGGGCGACTTTGCCTTCTCCTTGCCTCTTATAACGATGTTTTATTTCTTGTTAAGCTCTCCGTTTCTCCACTTTTAATATTTAATAGCATTTTCATGGCTCATGTTTTATAGCGCTCTTACGAATTCCTAACATTATTGATGTTGTTTTATCGGTGCCGTTGTTTTAAATGACTCTATCATTAACATACGACTCGACGTTCATTAAATGGAAATGACAAAACGTTAGGGTCTAATTTTATTATTCGAAGACAATTAAACGTACGTCAGCGAATATGCTAGTGATTACGAAGGTAGTAAATGAAAGTTACAATTACATACCCCATTTAAATTTTTTCATCAAATAAATTACGCCATATGGAAAAATACTTATGATACTATTCCCTTTCTTTTTAAATGTGGTATCACATAATTAAAAAAAAAAACCACACATAAGAATCATTAGCTATCCAAACTTCATCTGTGACTAAACACCGAAAAGGGTTCCTCCCATTCGCTCCGAGCGAGATTTAAAAATAATCATTTTTTACGTAAACCAACCGCTCGCGCCCAACGCTTGACAGAGACTCGCGCGCGTCAATATGACGCTCTTAAAAACATTCTTAACAACGGTATTGTATTGTTAAAAAACAGAAACTCGTTCGTAAAAAACAAACCACAGAATACGGTTAAAAACAAAATGCAGCACGCGAGTCGACCGAGACACCCTTTCCCTTAGAACGCGCGCTACGTTTTTTGCCCGTGGGGTTGAGTTTTTTATCACGATGCTACGTATAAATTAATAAATGAACGTGCTCATAATCTGCGGTTTGGAACACTTTCGTCTTTTGTACGTGTTTTTTTCTTATGGCGTTCATTTGTTTTTGTGCATAGTGGCGGAAACGAAACGTGGATATTGATTAAGGTACGTCCGCTCCGTGCCGGGCCTATACGCGACAGGTGTCGCTCTACATATCTACATAACTCTTAAACTGAAAAAATATGTAAATTTTCTAGTCATTAAATTACATTTTACAAGATACGGAGAAGAAATAATATTTTTTTTATTATATTTTTTTCTCATTTAATATAGACACTTACCTAATAAAATTGATTTGCAATAAGTAATCTAAAATTATCTCATACAAAGCAACATCTAAACTTTAAACTGTTGTTCTCTATAATCTTCAGTATAAACCCACAAAGAAATTAAATAATAATAATTCGAGTGCCGGAAGGCGCACCGGGAAGCGTTTTTGTTTCGCGGCTAATAATGTGAAGATACTCTTTTTGCCCACATTCTGTTTCACCCGAGCAACATTTGCCACTCCGGCTGCCTGTGCTGCCGGGACTAGCACTCACACCTATTTTACTTCTATTCTCAAATAGTAATCTTACCTTTTAAAACAACAATTTTGCAGTCAATTGTAGAAGCTAAGACGTAAATTAATTATAAAGTATATTATTTTTTTAATTAATTCAAGACATAATTTTAAATAAGCCAACGGCTTTGTGTTTTATTCTCGAGGTTGACTTTTCTCGTCCACTTTTAGATTCAGGACACCTACAGCTAAAGTACTTGTTTAGGAATATTTAAAGTATCCTAATACCAAGAGATTACTTTGTGTCGTCGAGGCGTTGATATAACTTTTTAAATATCATTCCAATTCGTTGGTGATATTAACGTTCAAATTGAAATACTAGACTTAGCTCATATAATCTAGCAAATTAATTAAAAAGTAGAAATAAAATTTTGTAATAAAAGAACTTAAGATAAAACTACAAAGACACTTCTCTCCAATCTAAAATCCTAAGTAACCGCGTGGGAGTTCCAGTCGTGTCACATTGACAGTTCGAAGGCACAATGATTTTAGAGAACTTTTGACAAACGCACAAGGGTTCAGTCCGCATCAATGGGTCATAATCGCGGTAAGCAAATACTCGTCAATGCTTTCGATACGCATTGTGCGTGAATCTTATGCATTCGTCTGCACGTGTGTTGCGATGTAACTATTAATCGTGACTCCTTATTCACCTCGTTCTGGTATGTTTATTTGCATATATGTACATAATTATATTACTTTAAATGTATATACGTATAAGTATATATGTGCTTAGAAGAATTAAGAAGTTGTAGAGACTGAATTAATCCCCCCCCCCCCTAAACCGCTGAGCCAATAGAAATTGGCTCAACGGTTTAGGGGTGAAAACGTACCAGCAAGACAGACAGACAGGTAGTACATAAACAACTATAACACCAAACGGTTGCTATAATTATGTATTTATATAAATGACCGGAGAACCTAATCCTTTTTCATAAGGAATTCAAGGTAGTTTTATATTTGTTATTGTAGAGTTGAAGAGCGACGGGGTATAAAGGCGCGAATCCGTCCCACCACTCCACTTCTGATGCAATAAAAAATCCGCCCGCGCCGCGTCACGCAGCACACTTTATTTTGATAGTGAACTCGGTTTACCGCCGGCCATTGTCGCGATGTCGTTTGATTATTGATTTTTACGCCAAATATTCCCTTTTTAAAAACTTCTATTCATAGAAATCATAGTTCCTTTAACAGAATCTATTTAATTTAAACGCACAAAGGAACTGCACAATGTCATTAATAACGCGTATGGAACTTGTCGCGATTGAGTGTATTCTTATAAAGATCTATCGAGTAGAATTGTACCTATAGGTAGTAGCGAGTCATCCTCATATTGTTTAATTTATTACAAAGATAAATCAAATATTACATCATTAGACGTATAAATGTAATTGAATGGTCGTGTGTTATTTTCATTACTATTTTTATATGGTCTAGCAAATACAAACACGAAATACTTATTTATAGAAAAAAATAGGAGATGAAAAGAGTTTCGCATAAAGTTGTTTGCTATACGCTTAATCCTTTAATCCTCCGAGTATCACTCCCGCCGCCGCCCAGTAGCCGGTAACAATGCCTAATTGTCACTTGTATATTGCTCTATGTGGTGACGCCGAAAGACGCCGACAAAAGTGTTTGTTTGTGTTCGCTTTGCACCAGTTGTTTAATGTAACAACACCGCGGCCACTGGCTATGTTTGCATTTAATCCGTTTGTAATTCCTTTTATTCAATGTTTCTACAGGACAAAACACCCCCGCACGAATATTAAAAGCTTTTACTTTATACTTCTTTTGGAAGGAGCGAGAAATTCTTTTCTTCACTTTGGATTAAGACGCTTGAATAAAAAACGTTATTTAAATTTAAAGCGTATGTTATTTACTTTAGTTTCTACTGAATCTTTTGTTTAAGTCGCATATAATTTTCACTTCAGCTGTATTCAAAACAAAAATTAGAAGAATAAAGGAGGCACCTGAGCCACGACCTCGTTTGAGGAAGACAGATTATAATTAAAAAGAACTCATAAAAATGTCCCGTGTACTGGAGAAGCTCTTTATCTTTAAGATATAAGATACGCAACGTAATGAGATAAATTGTTTCGGTTTATTTCTGAAGAGTCGATAACTAAATCCATTATTCTGATATTAGCAACATCATCGTATGTTATAATAAATACAACTATCTATTTGAAACTTTATGTATTATTGGTTTACAAAAAATATGTGAATATTAATATTTGATTTCAATATAATGAAAAATATCATTTGGACATATCAGTAATTTATGAAGTACTGAAATACCTAAAGCTGTGTATATTCTTTTGGTTTGTAAGTATATGCATAAAATAAGGGTTAGCTTTGAATATTAAATTAACGACGACGAGGACGAAATGATCGTAAGACCGGGTAAAAAGCAAGAGTAAAAGGCAAAGACAAAAAAATTATATACATATCGTAAGTATCGCTACTGTTAAGTACACCTACCTACAGCTGTTATTTTGACATTAAAAAAAAGGAAATTGCATATGTAGGTATAATATATCAAAACAATCTCCAACAATGTTGTAAATACCTGAACTGGCACATAATTATACTTTAAAAGTATATTTTAACTTAATTTATATTGCATACGTTAAATTAAGTTTTTCTTTTCAACAAATGAATAAACAATGAAACTATGAACTTCAATAAACATTAACATCTAATTAAAAAACACAAGGTGTGCTAGATTAAATATCATCCTTTTTTTCTCTACAAGTTTTCTAAAAAACACACACAACGGGTCACAACTAAAGGGGCATTTTTTTAATCGCCAAAAAAGAGTTCAACAAAGGTTTAAAAGAATGACTGTGCACTAACGGGCGTGCAACTTGATAACTTTAACACCTTGATCAATGTGGGTTACTAGAATGCTGCAAACTGTTAATTTTTTACTTCAATTGCCAAAAAATGAACGGGTGTTGCGTCGGCGTAAATTGACACCATCCTGTTAGGGTAGTTGTACATTGAGTAAGGTACTACTTACATAAAACGCGCAATGTTATATACGCATATTATGCGGCATATCTAAATGCCCATCTTTAGGAGTAGGCATTGAAAACTGAAGATCCGAAGACTATGATTGGACCGTTAATAATAATTTAAAAATAAAACCTTATAATATATATTCAGAATCACAATAACGCATAGACAAATCTACATAATTGCAAAAAGTTACATGTGAATAGTCTAGCAAAAGGTTTAAATAATATCTAGGTACTTAATAATTTTAAAAATCATCAATGTTCTAATGAATTAAATCATTTACAGGAGTCATTTGTAACATTCAGTGTATCATTGTATGCGAATTATTATAGCGACAGACGAAATAATAAGTGTATTGGTATAATAGATCGACCTTGAACGATAAAAATCAATAGAATGAAGGGACAAGTGCATTATTACGGCATCAGCTGATGTGCTAGTGAAGAGTTCAATGCACTTTCTATTGTTCTCTGCATTCGCTTCATAGAGAAAAAACGTGGGTACGAGTAACAAGCGTGACGGTTCATATAGAAAAAACTTAACCCTTCCGCAGCGGCAGGTACCCCACACAACCCTTTACAAAAAAGCTCACAAAAAACGTTCAGGGAAGCGAAAGGGTAAAAAAGGGTTGCTATTACGCATGCGCCACGTGGGATCACTGCCCTCGTTTCTCTTTTTAAAATTATTTTTGAATATGTTTCATTTTAATGACGTCCTCTGTAGTATGGAAAATGAAAGTGAAATCTTTTTTGTTATATTCTAAAACTTACGTATTGTAATTTCTCGTTTGTACAATAGTAATTCTTTTTTTTAAATCTATATCTACTACGTTTTGTTTGTTACTTTTTAAAACACTAATAAAAAAACTTCTATTTGATTACGAGAATTCGGCTTCATAGAGGTCTTTTTTCGTTAAAAGTAGACAACATAAACATTAGCATTTAAAATTCCTTGGAATAAAAATCTCTATATCTGATGCAGTCCGGACAGGCGACTAATAGCAGTTGTAAGCACATAATCATGGTGTAAAAAAATATTGATACTAACGTCTATTTTCCTTATCTGATTTAATATACACTACATTAGTATTTTTAAATGAACACTAAAATACATTTAATTTAACAATGGTTTTGGTATTTTAAAGAATTGAAACAATTAGCTTCTACCCGCGAATATAACTGCGCGGTTGGTATTTTGAAAAAAAAACCTATTTGTTATTCTGAAATTTTATAATTTTATAAGTTACATAATTAAAAATCCATACTTTATCAAACATATAAACTTACGCATTTACAATATTATACAATATAGAAAAGTATTAATTTAGTCTTAAATATACCCAGGTTCCTATATATATTTTAGTAAAGTTATATAAGGCATAAAGTCTTGTAGACTTAGCGCAATCAAAACTCATTTTTATACACTGTCGAGCTTGATATGTCGAGTCTATTGTGATCGCTATTACTCACAGTTCATTGATGTCCAGCGCCAGGGATTGCCTAAAAAGAGGAACATTTGTATGTGGTATCACTGTCATATATTCACGAGATTTCACTTGGAAATGCGCAGTCATACGCTGATCTGCAAAGTTTTATTATGGATATATAAAACTTTTTCAGATCTATATAGTAATTTATTCGAGACGTACAAACATGATATACCTACTTAGTTCAGGCGGATAATAAGGCCTACAGTAGGTCCATTCATTGTAGGTTCAGAAACTTTACGTAGCAATATAATGAAATTGTAACTCTTAACCCAAATATTAGTACAAAATATTCTATAGGAATTAGGTGAATCGATATAATACGAAATTATTTATAACGTAAATTTTAAAATAGCTAGCTAGATAATATATGAAAAAATACGTTAGCGACAAATGCGCATAATTTGATAATAACACGAGCAGTTATAGTAAAAACACGAACGTAGCTACCAAATAACGGAGTGAGACTATAATTAAGCAAGATAAATATCGTTTATTACTGTTAGGAAAGTCGATTAGAAAAAACTACCCCTTTCACCCCACAATTTGTAACCCGTTGCCCTGCAGTGGGCGCCGCGCCACCGACACGCATAAAAACCTACGCGGCTCTACGTGAGGAGTGCGCTTCTTTTACACTTAACTTATTTATAGTATTTTCTAATAAATTATAATACGAAAAATTAGGTAACATAATTTTAATAATTGAAGTGTGTGATTTTCAAATGAAAATATTTGTAAAAGCTCATCTTGGTGTGACTAAGAAACATTAATAATTTCATGGTGTAAATGATAGAATAATATCTACGTTTAAACATTCATTTTATAGTAAAACATAATTTTCGTGTACAGCATAATAATGTAAGTATATACCTATTTCTAAACGAATTAAATATTAGTAATAAACGTAAAGTTATTTAAAAAAATAAATTATTTTTAACCTACTTTAATTACTTATTTCGTTTTTCAATACTTAGGTAAAGTTCATGAATTAACAAAATAAGATTTCTATAAAACAACAATAAAAGTTCCTTAATAAGAGCCCTTTCCATCCGTAGTATCACCAAGTAAAAAATGTTACAGTTACATAACGCTTTTCCATAATAATAGAATCATTATCGAAAACAGAAGAGTGGGCAGCTGATTTATTAAACGATAATGGTCGCTGTCATAAATAGTTTTTTTTTTTATATAATATCATTCGCGCGCGCGTCAGTCACAGCCGGCACATGGACTTAACTTTTTACGTTAGTTTTTTTGTAATTAACTTTTTTAGTCTACCATTATATTTACTTATCAGTTATGTAGGTATGTATGTACATACTTAAATATTAAACCAATTTGTTAATATCTGCAATAAGCATGTGTATTTTTAATTAATGGCAACAAAATGATAGACACCGTTTCACCAGCCAATGTGAAAGCTATTACTTATGTACGTCTGTGTCATGTCTGTACGTAAAAAATTTCTTAAAAACTGCTATACAATTAAAGGTTTTGAGTGGGTACTATCTAAACAAAGTTTTAAATTATAAAAATTCATTGAAAAATACTGTAAATTATAAAAAATTAACGTAAGTTCTTATACATTCTTACAACTGAGCTTACAGCTTAAAGCCAAAGTGAACTATGTCAATATGTCAGTCACATATGGTGGACGACCTTGACTAATGCACGAGAGTTGAATAGGAAATCGGCGTGTCGTGATTTATAGTTGGAGTCAGAACAAATATTGGCCGGCGAGAGCGGCGGCGCGCGTGCACGGTGCTGCAGTCTACGCAGCATTTTCCAATCTCGTTGCATCTACATACTTATAACGACTTTAAAATCAGCGATTCCCCGTTGAAAAAAAGAGTTAATATTGATCGTAGATTTCTCGTCGTGGGGTGCAACGGCCGGCTGAGTCACCCCACGGTTTTTTAACTCACCCTAAGTTATATTTTTTGTAAAGCCCCCCTCGCCCTCCCGGCCCGCTTTAAAGGATGAGTAGTCTCTATGGAAACGGCTCGATCTAATTTATAGCCGGGAGAAAGTACGAATTGCTTAATTAAGAATTTAAAATGTGTCTACTAAGCAATTAATTAAAATTTTCGAGTCTGCAGAATTTCAAGCCTACATTTCTCTTCGCGTCGTAATAATTCTCAATTCACAGTGTTGAAACTGGAACTTAATTAAAAACAGAAAAGCGCTTTTTGTATTTTTACACCGAACAAAATACACTTACGAGGGCAAACTGAAATCTTATTATCTATAAGAAATTAAACGTAAAAGTTTAGTGGATATAATTAAAATCGTGTAATTTTTTAATGTTAGATGTGTGTTTTCTTTCGATCGTCGTATTAATCGAGTGACGTAGCCGGTTTATGAATACGCAAGGGTTGTTTATCGTGGGTGAGGCGCCGAGGGCACGCGCTGTGGGTCACGCTCAGGGCAGACGGAGCGCGGGCGCGCGAGACTGTTGCCGTGTTTTGTGAGCTTTCTACTAGAAACGCCTGCGCATAAAAAATATCAAAATTCGGGTAAGTTTACGTTTTTAATCCCTAGAATTAATTAATTAGTTAAATACGTTGAAAGTATGTAGAGAACTCAGTACCATCTCTACCTGTGTTCTGCGTTTATGTAATTATATTTTTGTTTCGACGCTGCTTGTTTGATGGACGATGGACGTCTCGTCGTCTCGATATCGTCTTAATCTAAAAATATATTCGAATCTAATACATTTTAATACTAAGGCGATATCGGGTTCAAATTGTAGATGTACTTATATTATTGTTGTAACTGTGTAGTGTCTACATACCTATTGGCTAGACTAAATGACTAAAGTATAATTATTTTAATAAAATTGTATCCTAAATAAGATTAGTAGTAAAACCATTATAATTTTATAATTTTTGTATACCTAATATAATATGATAATACTATATTATACTTTCAATACTACTAACGTGCTAATAAAGAAAGTAAATTCAAATTACTAACAATAATAAATATAAAATGTTTCTCTACTTATAATTTATCGTTTCGCGAAATACTTAAAAATGAATACCAGCTTAGTATCAATTTTATATTCCCAGGGGGCAATTATTTATTTTTATACCGATAATAATTTACTTTTTGCTTTTTTCAAATATAAAATGATAAGAACATAGTTTAAAAAAATAATGCATCAATCGACTCCTGCTTCCCACAGACTAAACACACATAGTAATAACTACAACTAAAAATATAGCCTGTGTTAATCAGAAATGAAGTATTTTTTTATGGGATGGGGGGCAAACGAGCTGACAGATCATCTGATGGAAAGTGAATGCTGCCGCCCATGGACTTTTCCAACACCAGAGGTGCTGCAAAATGAGTTGCTGGCCTTTTAGAGAGAATGGATGGGTAAATGATGGAGAAGGGGTGGGGATTTGGGCCTCCGGTAACCTCCATTACGCGGCGAAATACGACGCAAGCGTCATTTTACGCCGGTTGTCTGTGAGGCCGTGTTATCACTCCGGTC
>DVVJ01001654.1:0-10928 GCA_018234505.1 Junonia neildi neildi
TTTTGTAAGAAAATAAAAAGATATAATAGAGGAGGCGATATTAGTGAACTTTAAATGTCGTTTCTTTGTATTTTCAGGTAAGATTAAGTATAATTGTAATAGTTTAACGATAATTGTTATAATGTTGTAAAGGCGTGTTAAATAAAACAAATCTTTGTATTTTCAGAGAAACAATTTGTGGTTTATTTTGAGCATCCTCAATAACCTATCTTATAAAACGACATTTTCGTTGACTAAAATGGACCGGCTGCAATTCGAATTTACGATGATTGCCTCAAATGATGGCAAATCTAATATATTAGCCATAACCTCGATATCTACAGAAGAAGGAAAATGTTATGTGTTACCTGAGGAGCTGAAGCCGGTGACTCATCATACATATATTATGAAGATAAACACTTTCTCAAAAATAAAAAATAGCATAAAGAAAAGGCATCAAAGTAGAAAAATATGGATAAAATTGGATGAAGATCTTAAGAAAACATATCTAGATGAAGAAGGTAATATGCAATTTTTAGATCAATATTTAGAAGAAATGAGCTTAAAACAACCAGTAGACAAAAGTGACAATTTGCAATATATCTTGGAAAAATTAATAGAAACTACTACGAAGAAAGAAAATCAACATAACCTAAAACATATTTCAGAGAAATTTATTATTGAAAAATTCACAAGTAGGAACCCTAATGCAATGCAATGGATCGAGAGTTTTGAAAAAGAATGTGAGCGCTTTAACATATCAAAAGATGAAACAAAAATAGACATATTGAGGTTGTTTTTAGAAAAATCATGTTTGGATTGGTATAGCTCGATGACCATAAAACTTACAATAAATGCACAGTGGTCTGAATGGAAAGAAAAATTTTTAGAAACTTTTAAAAACCGAGGATGGGATATAGTCACATATGCTCTTGCATTCAGATATAAAGAAGGACTACTAATTGATTACGCTATAAAAAAAGAAAGACTTCTACTAGATATAAACAAATCGATAGACTCCAAAACAATGATAGATCTTATTGCAACAGGTTTACCTGGGTTTATATTAAATAAATTGAACAGGGATGAACTCAATGACACTACTGATTTGTTCAATGAGATAAGAAAATATGAAGGTATGATGTACAAGAAAAACTCAACTACAATAAAAAGCGGTACATTCCTTTATAAAAATAAAACTAATGATAAGAAGCCATGTAAGACCTGTGAATCTCTAGACAAAGGAATTAGATATCATCCGGAGGAGTCATGTTGGTTCAAGAAAAATAAAAATGAATCTGAAAAGGTTTTTAAACCCAGGAATGTAAATAACAACTCCATTATTGAAGTAGATATAAACACTGAGAAAAAAAACGAGTAAGTACACCATTAATCAAGATCAAACTTTTATTAGAAAAAAAATAGAAGTGAGCGGCATTTATGATTCAGGCTCACAGATCTCTTTAATAAATTCAAGACTGATTAAATTAAAAGAAAAAAAGGAAAATGTAAATGTAGCATACATGAAAACGGTTAATGGTGTGAAAAAAACAGATGGCTTTATAACAATAAAAATAAAAATATTTGATATAGAAGAAGAGGTGGACCTGTATGTAGTAGAAAATGATGATTTTGATGATTTTATAATCGGATTGGATATGATAAAGAAATTCAAATTAACTCAAAACGAAAACTTGCAAATAGAACAAAAGAAAATAACAAATAAAATAGATGAAATGTCTAAAGATAACAGAAATAAAGAAAAGAATATAAAAACATTTGCAATAAATTTTAATGAACACATAGAAACAGAAGAATTTATAAGTATGACAGACCATTTAGATAATGAAGAGAAAATTGAGATAGAGAAAATATTAAAGGAATATAAAACAATTTTCGCTAAGGACAAATATGATATAGGATCAGTCAGAGATTATGAAGCTCACATAGATTTAGTAACAAATAGATACTGCAGTAAAAGGCCATACAGATGTACAATAGAAGATAAATTAGAAATCGAAAAGCAAATATCCATGTTATTAAAGAATAATTTAATAGAAGAATCCTACAGTCCTTTCGCTGCTCCAGTGACATTGGCATTTAAAAAAGGGGAAAATAGAAAATCCCGCTTATGTGTAGACTTCAGGGAACTGAATAAAATTGTTGTTCCACAAGCTCAACCTTTCCCATTAATAGATGATTTGATTATTAAAACTAGAAATTGTAAGTATTTTACTACACTGGATATAAACTCAGCTTTTTGGGCTATACCACTACGGGTAGAAGATAGAAGTAAAACAGGATTTGTCACACAAGATGGCCACTTTCAGTGGACTTGCCTTCCTTTTGGCTTAAAAACATCACCAGCTATTTTTCAGAGAATTTTAAGCAATATTCTAAGAAAGCACAATCTCACAGGATATTCCGTAAATTATATTGACGATATTCTTATATACTCAACCACCTTTGAAGACCATATAAGACACATAAGAAATGTATTAGAAGGAATAATAAAAGAAGGCTTTAGATTAAAGTTAAAAAAATGTATGTTTGCTTCAGACTCAGTAAAGTACCTCGGGCATGTAATTCAGAACAACTCAGTAAGACCACTAAAAGACAATTTGACCTCAATTAAAAATTTTCCAACTCCTAAGACACAAAAGAACATTAGACAATTTTTGGGAAAAATCAACTTCTACCATGAATACATACCAAGAAGCGCAATTATTTTAGACCCGTTACACAATTTGTTAAGAAAAAATGAAAAGTTTGTATGGTCAGAGAAGTGTGAAGAATCATTTAATGAAATAAAAAGATATTTATGTTCTCAACCTGTGCTGGAAATATTCGATAAGGACTTACCAATAAAAATCTTTACAGATGCCTCTTTAGAGGGTATTGGGGCAATATTAAAACAGACACAACTAGATGGTAAAGACAAACCAGTTGCATATTTTTCAAAAAAACTAAATGAATCTCAAAAACGGAAAAAGGCTATTTATTTGGAATGTTTTGCTATGAAAGAAGCGGTTAAATACTGGCAACACTGGCTAATTGGAAAACATTTCACTATTTACTCTGACCACAAACCTCTAGAAAACATGAATATTAAATGCAGGACAGATGAAGAATTGGGGGACCTTACATATTACTTATCTCAATATGACTTTACAGTAAAATATATACCTGGTAAAGAAAATATAGAAGCAGATTGTTTGAGCCGAAACCCTGTATTAGAATCAGAAGATAACAAGGAGGAAATATTGAAAATAGTTAATTTAATACAAATGAAAGATATAGTTGAAGATCAAGAAAAAAATGAAACAATAAAAGAAAAGAAACAAAATTTACTACAAAAAAATAAAATCTATTATAAAAAAATAAAGAAACATGAAAAGATTATACTCTCAGAAATATTTAGTAAAGAATTAATAAAAAAGGTGCATGAAGACTTTTGTCATATTGGAATTAGACAATTACAGAAAAAAATAAGTCCAATATATACAGCTAAAAACCTAACAAAAAATATAATAAATATTTGTAAAACATGTGAAATATGCATAAAAAATAAATCAAGATGTCAAGGAAAATTTGGGTTAATGTCACAACTGGGACCAGCGACAAAACCATTTGAGATAATGTCAATAGATACTATAGGTGGCTTCGGGGGATCTAGATCCACAAAAAAATACTTACACCTTTTAGTAGACCACTACACAAGATATGCTTTTATTACAACTTCAAAAACACAGAATGCGAGTGACTTTATAAAATTAACAAAGAAAGTACTAGAAACAGATGAGATTGGAATAATTCTGACAGATCAATATCCAGGCATCAATTCAATAGAATTTAAACAACATTTGCAGGAGAACAACATTAAACTAATTTTTACAGCTGTGAATACACCATTCTCAAACGGCTTGAATGAACGATTAAACCAAACAATTGTAAATAAAATCAGATGTAAAATAAATGAGAAAAATAATAAGAGAACATGGACAACAATAGCAAGAGAATGTATAGAGAAATACAATGAAACAGACCACTCTGTTACAGGTTTTGCACCAAAATATTTACTGGACGGAACAAATGTTAGTATTCTACCAAATGAAATCAAAACAATAGAAACCGAAGACAAGTGGATTGCTGATAGAAGATTAGCATTAGAGAATACAATAAAATCCCATAAGTACAATAAGAAAATATTTGATAGAAATAGGAAAATGCAAGAGTTCGAGATAGGAGACAGTGTATATGTAGAAAATGGAAATAGACTGAATAGAAAAAAATTAGACGAATTAAAAATAGGCCCTTTCAAGATAATAGAGAAAATATCAAATTCCATTTATAGGATTGACACTGGCAACAGGAAAACAGAATCAACTTTATTTCACATAACAAAATTACAACCTATCACAGCAGATGAGGTAGAAGAAAACGAATATGAAGATAACTTGTAGATTATATTATTTAGAATTTTAGTTTATAGTAAATTAGATTATTTAAAATTTTCGTTTATAGTAGATTATATTATTTAGAATTTACGCTCTTAGGGGGGGAGATGTAATGAAATGACATTTCATTATCCCAAATTAGCTGCGCTTCGCGCGTTTTTAATCTGTAACTCAAAGTCAGTTTGCCGCGCATTTGATGGTTGAATGACAAAATGACAGATTTTGTTTAGATTATTTTGAACTTAGATTTTGTAAGAAAATAAAAAGATATAATAGAGGAGGCGATATTAGTGAACTTTAAATGTCGTTTCTTTGTATTTTCAGAGAAACAATTTGTGGTTTATTTAGAGCATCCTCAATAACCTATCTTATAAATATATAAAAATTTACTAATTACAAAGTGTTCTTAAGTTATTTTATAATTATAACGTCAAACCTAATAACAATTTTATGATAGGTATGTTTAAAAATTAAAAGTTCTAATGAATCTTTTTAACAGAAAAATTTTACACACTGCGTGGTTTAATGCAATTAAACCGCTTCATGGATACAAATTCGAGTTGATATAGTATAGATTAATTTTTTTTTCTTTGAAGACAATTGTAAGATTAATTTACAATATAAATAAATGTATGATATATTACATTTGTAGTAACAAAGTATTATAATTTTACTTCTTATTTGTGCTCGTCTCAAAGTTTAGTTAAAAAATAATGTCAACTTAAACATAAACTGAAATAAACTTAAATAACTTAAATATTCGTTATCATAATTAATCATAACAATAACAAAACTAACAAAGGGTGTATGTAACTACATGTTATCACATAGGTATGCGTGAATCTACCATGGGCGCCTGCACATACCTTTGGAATTCGTCATTCACCATTCATCGGTCAATCAGTTCCTTATCCAGCGCCGGAAGAAATCACTGCTGTCTAAATACTTGTCTGTACCTAATTCTTTAACATTCACCTAAAACTTTAAACTGCTTTTCATTCATCGCTTATAATATTTTTTTAATATGGCTTTAATATGTCTACTTAATCGTAATTTTTAAATAATCTTATCACCTTCATTTATATACATAATAACCGTCGAAATTCATAAAAGTATAGTAGAACACATTTACGATTTTTATTTGTAGATATTTAGGGTTTTCTATACTTTTAATATTTTTAGAAGATTGTTTAATTTTGGACGTAGGTATTTGCTAGTTAAAGTTTAAATTTCTGAAGAAAGACTTCATTGTTTATAACGTAGAATGCTCACGTTATCTTTTATGTTTTATTTAATGAAATATCAATGATATGTTTTTTTCCAATTCCAGGCCGATGCCGTCTTGCGCGTAAAATCTCCGATGTATAGCCTGTCCACAAAAACTAAAATAGAAAAAATTGAGCAAGTGCCTGCTCCAAATGCATATAATCCGCAAAAGGCAGATAGACTGCTGCGAGAGAAGTCACCAGCTTTTTCGTTTAGAACAAAATCCGAAATTATTAAAGTACACGACGCACCAGCACCTAATGTATATTCTCCTGAAAAATCTCTTCATGCTCTTAAAAATGGGCCTAAATATACACTTGCTGGTAAAGGTTCCGCTGAGAAACATGAAGTGACACCAGCACCTAACTCCTATAATCCACAAAAAGCTGATAAATTGTTACACGAGAGTTCGCCTGCGTACACGCTTAAATCAAAAGAAGTTCATGTTAAATTTGAGGAGACACCAGCTCCTAACATATATTCTCCGGAAAAATCATTACACATGTTAAATGGAGGACCGAAGTTTACTATTTCTGGGAAAGGCTATAATGCTAAAAAAGAAGAAACTCCTGCTCCAAACAGCTATAAACCAGAAAAAGCGGATAAAATTTTACATGAAAGTACACCAGCTTATTCATTTAGAATTAAAGAAGAACATACTATACGAAGTGAATCCCCTGGCCCAAATGTTTACTCTCCTGAGAAATCAATGCATTTATTAGATAGTGCGCCTAAATTTACGATCAGTGGAAAGGGCCCTTCAGAAAAAATAGTGGATACTCCTGGTCCAAATGCTTATTGCCCAGACAAAGCTGACAAGTTATTACACGAATCGTCACCAGCATATACATTAAGAACAAAAGATCAGATAATTAAAACTGATTATGTACCAGCACCGAACGTTTATGCACCAGAAAAGTCTATGCATATGTTAGACAGTGCACCAAAATTTACAATAGCAGGGAAAGGGGCACCACAGAAGATTGAAAATTTGCCTGCACCAAATGCTGACACTCCTGATAAAGCAGATAAACTTCTTCACGAATCTTCACCGGCTTACACGTTTAGACCTAAATTAACAGATGAAAAACCTTTTGAAACACCAGCGCCAAATGTTTATGATCCTAAATTGTTGGATGGAACGCCAAAATTTAGTTTATATGGAAAATGTCCAGACGCTAAATCTATTGATACTCCTGCACCAAATGCTTACGATCCTCGTTTATTAGATGATGCTCCGAAATATACTATGTCTGGTAGAAATAATACAACAAAACCTTCAGATGTCCCTGCTCCTAATGCTTATGATCCTCATTTACCCGATGATGCTCCTAAATTTTCATTGGCCGGTAAAGGAAAAGAAGAAAAGCCATTAGATACTCCTGGTCCTACAAGTTATGATCCTCATTTACTTAATAGTTCTCCAAAATATACTTTATCTGGTAAAGGTCATGATGGAAAAATTCCCGATGGTCCTGCACCAAATGCGTACGATCCTTGCTTACCTAGTGGAACACCTAAATATACCATTGCCGGTAAAGGTCATTTCACCAAACCAGAAGACACTCCCGGACCAACAGCTTATGATCCCCGTTTACTTCAAAGCAGTCCTAGGTTTACAATTAGTGGTAAAGGTCCTGACCCTAAGTTACCTGATGTCCCGGCTCCTAATGCATACGATCCTCGTATACTAGACAATACTCCAAAGTTTACAATATCAGGAAAAGGTCCCTCTGATAAAGTACCCGATACACCTGCACCTAATGCATATGAACCTAGTAAATATTTATTGAATGGAGTGCCAAAATATAGTTTCGGTGTGAAAGGACCTTCAGAAAAACCATCGAATAATCCTGCTCCTAACGCCTACAATCCATCGGATAGAATGCTTCACGAAATTTCGCCAGCCTACACATTTAGACCTAAAATTGAAAATGGAAAAATACCAGACACACCGGCACCCAACGCTTATAATCCAGAAAAGGCAGATAAAGTTATATTAGAAAAAACTCCTGCTTACACGTTATCACCGAAAGGAAAGGATGCCAAAATCAATGACACACCCGCCCCTAATGTGTATAGCCCAGAGAAAGCTGATAAGATACTCTTAGATAACGCTCCTCGGTATTCATTTAGAATAAAGACGAACCCCACAAAACCAGATAATGTTCCAGCCCCTAACAATTACAACCCAGATAAGGCCGATAAAGTATTGCTGCGAAGTTCACCACAATATAGTTTTAGGATTAAGCCTGATACATTAAAATATGTGGACACTCCCGGTAAATATTTATAATATTATTATTGCCAAATTTTATATAATGATTACTTTAATATTATAAATGTGAAAGTGACTTTCTTTGTTTTTGTTGGTTTCACATCGTAACTATTCAACCGATTGCCATGAAATTTTTCAGACATAATTTTGAGCCGAGGTTAAATAAAAGGATATTTTTTTTTATCTTGGAAAAGAAATTTGTCCTTGAAGATCAAACAGTTCTCTTACAGTATATAAATAAGTCTATATTATTATTTAATTTGTAATTTGTTATTTTCCATTGTTGTAGCTCCAAATAGCTATACGATTCCAAATACGAACAAAACGCCCTTATACACCATTTCGGGAAGACATAAGGAGCCGATCGACGAGCGGATAAAGGTGCCAGCTCCAGGAACCTACAACCCGGAGAAGGGATATAAGTTCGTTCTAACTTACTCCCCTCAGTACACGTTTGGCGTCAAAATACATACCGACAAATATGCGGACACACCAGGTAATTAATATATTTGAGTTGAATTAATATATTTGAGTTTTAGTTATTAGTTAGTAAAATTAAATCTTTATGATTAAATGACTATTCTTTATTTACACATAAAAGAGATAAGATTATAAAAATGATTAAAAAGTTAATTAGGTTATTAGTTTATGTGGTTTTATCATAATAAAGACTATTTTGCCATAGTTTTATCAATCTCTTTCATAAAGACAACGAAAATACAACATTTGAAAAATCTTCTAGCCGTAGCTGTCACACTATTGTATCTCATATTTTGTTTATAAATATACTCATTTTTACTAAATACATATAATACATATTATTATAATACTTATTTTATTAATTTCAGCTCCAAATAGTTACCGTATTCCATCGGTTTTGGATACCCCCGTGTATACGATGTCTGGTCGCCACAAGTTGCCAGTTGATGAGCGAACGAAGGTACCCGCTCCCGGCACTTATTCGCCTGAAAAGGTAAAAAAGTAACTTGTTTTATTTAACTTCCATAAATATCCTATTTTTTTTTAATATTTACGTATAAGTCTAATTATTTTGTATTTATGAACCTTATAGAAGTACCTGAATATTTATTTCATAAAATGAGTCGAGACAGTCACATAAAATAATTATTTTATCGGAAAAATAAACTTTAAATTTAAAATTTATTTCAAATACACGTTAAAATAAATTATAAATCGTAAAAACATATAATAGAATATTTTATTTAATTTATGTCTTGCTATACATATATTTACGATTATATTAACTAAATATTTATTTATCTAGGTGCAGATTAATAGAACTCCACAGATAACATTTGGAATTAAACATTCACCGCTGTTGGGACAGTTGAAGCCAATTGAACCACTTCGCTCGGTAGAAAAACAAACAGTCACAAAAGTAACAACGACCAGATACGAAAAGGATAATGTTCCTCAAGTTGAAAGAACTGAAGTCGTTCAAAATATTGACGATTCGGGAAAACGATCCGTTGCTGATTCCGTAGATTCAAACATCAGCATAACTAATTCACGTACAAATGTGACTCACGTGAGAACGCAAGATGAAATGAGAAGCGCGACGGTGACACCGGAACCGATACAAGAAACGCTAACTCAGGAAATAGTATGGATTCCCGAAAAACCAGTACGCCGTGGATCGTACACCATCGAAAAGTCCGATGGAAACGGATTTATCGAACGATATGAGAATAACGAAATTACACCAGTCGAAAATGGAGCTATCCGAGTCTCTGGCAGCGGAGAAAGAGGTGCTTCCTGCACTGAAGAACGGAGTAGTGAAGTTATAGAAAAGGAGGGTTACGTTCAAAACGTTGACAGGAGTGTCAACAATTCTAAAGCTCATGAAAAAAGCCAGAAAGCAACAGAGGAAGTCCGCGTTGGAGTGGACGTCCAACATTTACCTAATGGTGGAACGTCAACTAAAACAACAACGACGACTATCAGAAAAGTTGGAACAGCTGCTAAAACTGCTAACGCTACAACGACAGTCACGCGCACGAAAACAGCCGTCACATCGCGTGATATTGGAGTTAAATGATTTGCTTCGAATTTTGTAATTTTTAATAAAATATAAATAAGCTTACGTACTGGTTACACTTGGATCGCTTTATCGTAATAAATGAATCATAATTGTTTGCGATTCCAATGAGCTTGTTAAACAGAATACTATCAATATTATTCAATTCGCTGTTAAGATAAATATACTAGTAAAAAAACCTTTTAAATATCGCATGTTAACTAAATGCTCGTTATTTATTATGTCTCAATATTAAGTATTGTGCATTGTTTTATTTGAATCTCTAAATTAACAATATTAATTATACTAATGTATACTTTAATTTATACATTAAACTCTCTATTTTTGCTCTTGGTGTTTTATTTAGTAACATTTAAAAGTATTATTAAACAAAATAAATGCTATGTGTTTGCTATAACTAAATCATTTAAAATGTAAGTAAGGAAGTATGCGACAGCTACAAGAAGTTAAATCTGATAACAAATGTCTATTAAAAGTCGGTTTTAGTTTTAAAATGCTTTAAAGGTTTGATTCCATAAGAAATATAGTGTATTCTATAAATAGGTATGTTCAATTCGACTGGTTTGATTTTATACTCCTACGTATGAAGTATAGGCGAGAATGTTCGTCAGTTATCATACCTGATATTATTATAAGGTGATATGAAAATAATGTAAATAAAAATAAAAATATTATAATTTCAAATAGAGTGGGCTGAAAGCTTATGTCATCTTCCTTACCGGCAGCACGTTTATTTTTCATCCTTGACGTTGCAACTGTTCAAGAGCTATGATCACTTATCTATTTCACAATCAGATAATCTGCTTGCTTCTATATCTGATAAAGTACAATAAAGTAGAAAATATAATCAATAATAACAATTTAAGGGGACCACTGTTGTTTTTAATAT
>DVVJ01001655.1:0-10922 GCA_018234505.1 Junonia neildi neildi
TACGGCGTGAAAGGGACACAAACAATCAACACTACAAATAAACAAACTCACTTTCCCATTTATAATATAAGTAAGGATAATTTCTTTATTTTTTTTCTTTACAGGAAAAAGGCTGTTAATTCAAAACAATTCAAAGGGATCGTCAAATCGAAAACAAAGAACATTAGAATGTCCAAAAAGAATAAATAATAGATAGTAATTATAGATCTATTATAAACAATTTTTGAAAGGATTGCAATTTAGTGATGTAATGATAAATTCTCTATTTTATTGAGCAGTTACTATGTTATGTAAACGTAGCTTTTTATAGCTATTAAATAATTTACTGCTGCAAATGTTAAATAGCTGACAGTCAGAAGGTACTAGACATATACTTTAAACTTACTAATAAACTTCCAATACAACATAACTCGAACCTACATTTGCCTATCATATTATCACTTAGATTATTTCCTCTCAGTCACAATTAGGCATTCTTATTCTTAAGTGACTGTGGTGACATCTAGGTGGAATCATATAGTAATTTAATCGCCGAAATATATCTAAATTCTAGAATGAATTCTTCGACAAGAGATTCGCTGTTTTTATATATTTATATCATCTTAATATTAAACAAAAAACTCGTAATTGTGCAAGTATAATTGCGCAAAAAAAATCGCTTAGTGTGACTAAACCTTGGTTAATCTAACTCGGTAAGGTTCCTTAAGTGTTAAACAAGAAAGAAGGAATTGTTGTTAGAAAGGCTTTATATGTTAAGAAATATCGAACTCTCGTATTAATGTATTGTAAAGATATGTTAAGACTTAATAAAACTTATTGAGTTATATATTACTTGTTTTATTTTTCACATTTCCCATATACATATATAGGAAAGATATGTATGTAAATATGTATTAATATAGATACTACGAAAAATCTCCAAAAATATCATTTTCAAAAGTTCTTTCACGATAAAAATACTTCATTATCTCTAATATGTGTTTAGTCTGTGCAAAGTTGGAATGGACTACTCGTTATTTATAAATTAAACTTTAACATCAAATCAAAAATTATCCCCACGTGTGGAATAACCCGGAATAATGGTTTGGAACTCTGCAAATATTCCTCCATACACGCCACCATGGTCGCTTAGACCGTCTATTACAATTATCAGATCAAGAATTTCGTACGACATTCAAAACCATAGCCCATAACTCAAAGGCTAGAGCACCTACCCCGGCAAGGCAGAAGGCGTGGGATCGAATAACTGTGTCGCGAATTTTTTATTTGATGTCAAACTTAAAATTATTTCCCCACGTGTGGTACAACACGGAATAATAAAATAAACAAAACAAAAATTGACTTTTATTCGTTGTTCTAGCCGTAGTATCGATATTTTATTTCTTTTAATACATCGCCAAACACTAATATTCCGGTACAATCAGTCATCAAAAACGAATAGTGCCGATAGTATCGGCAATCAATATTACAATATAAACTAAAGATATTGTAGATACCACCTGTATTATCGGTTACTGTTTTGACAGTTAAAACTACAGATACTATCGATATTTTAACTACTGAACCGATTTTGATGAAACATATGCCCTAAGTTGAAGCAAACGTAAGTCAATAAAAAAAGATTTATCAAAATCGGACAAGCAGTTTGAGAAATATGAGCGGACAAACATACAAATATACAAACATACATACACTTTTGAAATTCGGCACACGTGTTTAGAAGCTAGTATAGAATAACACATCCAAAAACTAAGCAAATCTGACAAAATTACATACATACATGCACAATATCGAATTGATAATCTCCAGTCGATTAAAAAAATAACCAAACGAATAACGTACATTTTGAGAGATGTCTACAATTCAAGAGATACTGAGATAAAATAAGTAAAATAAATAAAATACAAACCTTGTCACCTTACCACTGATATAACTGCAAGTGTAGCGACCGCCACTCGTACAACCAGCTCCCACGGCAAAAATACTCTAAGTATATTTACTGTTCTTCACTTCTTTTAATTTACTACAAAAACAAATTTTCTCGAATTTTGCAAGAAACAACTTTTTTATAAAGGCAAAAATGGCCGACTCCATAATTTTTTTTTTCGATGTCCGCGTATAAAAGCACATAAAATCCGCTATTTTACGCTACTCGCGATTTCGTTCGCGCCGCTACTTGTTTTTAATTTTTGCGACACCTTTTAAGTTTTTAGAAAAAACTTAGCATATGTCCTAATTCAAGTCATAAGCCATTACCAACTTTTACCCACACAATAGTTCAGCCGTTTTTCCGAGGACACACACATCCAAACATTCGCCTTTTTAACTAGTCAGAGTAAGATAACAGGAATATTAGATATCTTCACGCCTTTAATATGAATATGATATTAGCGCGTCATTTAATAAAATCGGTTAAGTCATACAGTACTTTTAACCCTCACTTTTTCCTCGTTACGGCTTCACTGCTGTCAGAGTAAAAACTATAGCAGCGCGATACTGATAGGATATTGATGACTTTCGAATAAATATTTTTTTATTGTAAAATTTTAAAAACCATGCGCCTAATATTAAAAGATTTCGCATACAAAAAAATCGCGCAAAATTAAGTAAGAACTATAATAGAGTATATTAAGTAAGTAGAACTACCTTACTATGATGTCGTTTCTTGCCATGAATTCGAGATAATTTATTTTGGCAGTGATGAGTTATCAAGTTTATAGGTTTTTAAAAGATTTTCATTCTATTCTCACTGCGCAAAGCTGAATTTTCAAAAAAAATATTAAATAATTCTGTTTGTTACGCTTTTCCGACGAACCGACTAAACCGATGGTCATGAAATTTTGCACACACGTTATCTGGGGTACCAAAAGAGAAATACCTATATTTTGCAATAAGTACAGTTTTGAAGGTCATTTTTTTTAACTTGGCCAACTAAAGTATCTGAGATGATCGACAAAATCTATAGGTACCTATTAAGCTTTGCGAAAGTGCTCGCAAAACCTAGTAGATTTTATTTTGAGTATAACATAGTACACGCGTTTTATAAGTAATTTTTCTACTTTCAAAAACTCAGCAAGCTATTTTTATCTTCGAGATATAAATTTTTATGAAATATCGCTCGATATAAATCAAGCTTAAGTTATGTACAAAAGTACCTACTTTTCAAAGTTTTTAAAATTTATTCAACTTTCGACTTTAAGCGGACTTTTCTGTGCAAATTTTTATAGTTGTACGATTCGTTGATACGATAAGTAACTTGAGCGTCAATCAAGACCAAACAAACAAATTATTTCCCTTTAGATATGTAAGAATTTCGGCATGAAGTTAAGTAATACCAATGGATAAATATTTTTTTAAATATATATTTTTGAATTTATATGGCGTTATTTTAAAAATGTTGCTGGTTGCCTTTTAAACAAACATACATACAAAGGACTTTCAGAAGTAGTTTTATAGATGTACAGACAGATATCCATCTATAATAAATTTATTACATGTATATTGAAACCATACACAGCAATTGATGTTGATTGGAAGTCATGTTAATCTCATTTAATAATAATAACCGATTGCCCAATTTACTCCCACGGCTCGTGAAAGTCGCAATAATAAAAACCAGTCTTTTAAGGTGTTTGTATAAATTAAAACACGTTGATTTAGTTATTGAGGTATTTTCAAAAGGAGGCAATTTACTATTTACGGATAGACTTATTTTAATAGTATTTATATTTTTACATGGAAATTTTCATCACACTAAACATTAATCCTAGGCCATTTCTCAGTATTCATTTCAGTATCAACAATGAGTTATTTCATTCGAAAAAATACAACCATTCTGCATAATTCTATTAATTCTTCGTCAACGGGCCGACGTTCGCGTCGGCGATTTAAAAAATTCTTATAAATAATATACAAAATAATACAAACATTAGTTCGCTTTTCGATTTAAAAAAATGAGATTTAACATCATCGTAACGTTTAAATTCCGTCCGGGACAAATTAGTCGCAACGTTCACGATGCGAGTCCGATACGATTCTCTCCAGAAAAATAAATATACAATTATGTGACTACACAACCGGTGATTGCTTATAGAGTTCAGCACTTTTCGTCGGCCAGCAGCGGGTCGAGCGCGAAGCCGAGGTCGAGCGCGGCGGCGGACGGGCGCTTGGCGCTCTTCAGCGCGCCGCGCCCCTTGCGCTCCGCGTGCGCGCCCAGCGCCGCCACGTGCCCGTTCAGCGCGTGCCGCACGTCCGCGCCGAACAGCTCGCTCAGCGTCTGCTGCACCTCCTTGCCCGCGCCGCCGCCGCCGCACGTCACTATCAACTTCCGCACCTCCGGCTTGTTCGTTTTGCTCGCACTGTTCATGTGCAGCGTCTTCGACAGCGACAGCGACTGGTTGTAGTAGTTGCCGACGCCGCTCGCGGACTTGCTCGACCGCGAGAGCGACGACTTGATGTTGCTCCGGACTGTCGCGAACTTCTTCCCCAGCGTGATCGCGCCGCCCGCGTGCGACGCGTTGTAGGTGCAGAGGGCGAGCGGGCGCGGGCACGACGCGTACCAGCACACGTCGCCGGGCACCAGCGGCGGCGGCCCCTCGGGCTTGTCGTCGCGTACGGGCGCCGGCGGGGCCGGGGGCGGGGGCGCGCTCGGCGGCGGCGGCGCGTCGCTCGGCAGCTCCGCGTCGTCGGGCAGCAGGAAGGGGTCGGCGGGCAGCGCCTGCGACAGCAGCGACGTGATGCTCGACGTGTCCGGCAGCACGGGGTCCTCGGCGCTGAGCAGGCTCGCGTAGATGTCGTGCACCTGCTGCTCGGCCGTGAGCCCGTTGAAGGCGCCGAGGTCGAGCGGCGCGTTGACTAGCAGCGGGGGCGGCGCGGCGGGCGCGGGGGGCGGCGCGGCGGCGGCGTCGCGCGAGGCGCGGTGCTCGGCCAGCAGCGTGTCGAAGGGCTTGGCGCGGCCCTCCACCGTGCGCCGCAGCGACAGCGCGTGCGCCTTGCACGTCAGCGACCTCGTGCAGGGCTTCGGGTTCTCCGCGGTGACGACGCCGCAGTGCTTGTTCGGGTCGTATTCTCGTAGGTTGAATTTCGTTTTACTCGACTTTCGCGACGACTTCGTCGAGGGCGTGCTTGGCGCCGGTTTTAAAGCTTGAGCATTGAGTACACTACTATCTATCACAGTCGACAGCATCGGAGACGTGCTGGGAGCGAATTGTAAGCTGGATAGGTCCGTATCCGTTAGAGAGTAACCCGCTAGTGATGTATCTACCGTCGGATATAAGTCTTGTGATTGTACAGTATCGGTGGTCGATGGGAAGTTTATTTCCTGCATATTACCTATATCTCTAATTATATTCTTCCAATCGGCAGCATTTGTGATGTCATCTGCACTTTGTATTCCTTCAGAGTTCATTATTGCAAAAATATCATCTGTTAAATTTTCACCGAGGGGCAAGTCCTCTGTGTCCTGTATGCTGACAACCGGTAACTCTCCACTTTCCATGCTAACTTGAACTTCCCCAGTGATAGCAGAGGAAGTGCTAGCTTCGTCGAGGTACTGTAGGTCAGGTTGAGGCAACACTATCCTAGAGATGGGAGCCGTGGCAGTGTGGACAGGAGATGTCTCCAACTTTACTGGGAGGATGTCTACTGGGACGGGGGGCGGAGGTTCCTTTTTATGTCTACTTCTACCTGGGGCCGATTTGAGTTTGACGGTGGGGGGAGGTGGCGGTAATATTGGTTCTGCACCAGTGTGAGACTCTAGCAAATGTCTGTATGCTGCACTACACTTCACAATAACACCGCACATATGACACACAGCAGCATTTAAATTGTCCATTTGCGGGAACAGACCGTGCAGGCTCATGCTCTCGTGGCGAAGGCGGTTGACGCCGGCGCGGCGGTAGCGCGCCTGGGTCTTGTCCGCGCTCTTGTACGGGTGCGAGTCGTGCAGGCGTCGGGCGGACGCGCCGCTCTTGCCCTCCACCGCCGCCGGCGGCGTGAACCCCGCGCCGTCGTCATCCTGCCGCGGCGACTGGTGCCCGAGTTCGCTAACCCACAAATCCCAAGGCTTCTCATTGCACTTTACGGGACTCACTATCTTCGCCGCGAACGGGAAGTTCCCGGACATATTGTGGCATTTACTGACCTTCTGAAAGAGTAACCCTCCTAGTGACCTCACGGGCCTCCAGCCATAGCGATCGACTCGCTTTCTGATAGGTTATTATCCCATATCTGTCTCTACATCGGGTCGCACCGAACTGTGCCGGAATCACATCTTAGAAGATTCGGTCATTTCATTATTTACACACGCGAAACGATATAGTGTTATGATTGTTTTAGCTTTTATATTTACAGGGACAGATGATCTATCTCACTGACAGCTGATTATGCAGGTTGTAAGTTTTTCTTGACCACGGAATACATCCATCTGTAGACAGTCCTTTCTAAATGATTTTTGGATCCCAATTTATAGAAACATTAGTTTTTCGACGTAATTTTAATTGATATAATACTTGATACACACAAATAAAATGTCCAAAATTTCTGTTTGGTTGGTGGTGGTTGTGATTTACTACAGAAAGCATCAACACTTTTTTGAGTAGATATTTGTAATAAAGACCGAAATGAACTTCTATAATCTATGGTCATTCATTCGTAAAAGTTGAGTGACGTGACAGTGTATAAAAATATGCATTATGCATGAACAAAAATTTAATAGATATCTAACAATAGATAGGTATTTATGTTCAAACTTATAAATTATAAAACAAAAAGCAAAAATTTTATTAAGGTTTTAGTGACAAAAATTAGAAAGAAACCTTATTTACAACTTTTTAGTCCCATGTTTAATAAATATCGAAACGTTTTTTAAAATATCTACATAATGTTAATAAGTAATAAGTTTATTATAACTTTAATTAATTATTATTTGAATTAGTATTAATTAATTTATTCATACAATATATTAATAAAACATCAATTTCATATTCTAGCCTGTTTTTCAAAACGTTATGCGAATTTCAAAATAATAATGGACATGACATAATGCCTATGTCAAATGTCAGTGGCAAAAAAATGACATTTTCGATTTTATAATCATTTTGCAAATTGTTTGCAAATGCAAAAAAAAATAGCCTAAAAACTGCCTAACAGAATATGTTTCTTACATGAATTTTCTAGAATTTATAATAACCAAACAATGTCGGTAAAGTTTGACTCTACAAAAAGTAAACCGGCTTATTAATGTTGTTTCGAAGCTTATTTAAGTCCCTCCTTTTTGGTGTACCAATCGGCGTAACCTTTCTGGACTCGGTGGGATATGTTGCGAGGGTTGAAGGCATTTCCATGCAGCCTGTGCTCAATCCAGAGTCTAAAAACACGGATTATGTCTTTCTATCCCGCTGGTCCGTGAGTGATTACCAAGTGAACAGAGGTGATATAATATCGTTGGTTTCACCAAAAGATCCCAATCAGAAGATCATTAAACGTGTTGTAGCGCTGGAAGGCGATGTAGTGAGCACGCTTGGCTATAAGAACAAATATGTGAGAGTTCCTGAGGGTCACTGCTGGGTGGAAGGAGATCACACAGGCCATACGCTGGACAGTAACACCTTCGGTCCGGTTTCGCTAGGCCTAATTAGTGCTAAGGCTGTGTGTATAGTGTGGCCGCCAGACAGATGGCAGAGCTTAGAAGCTAAATTGCCAGAAAATAGAAAGCCCATCAGTGTAGCTGTCTGACTTTAACAAAATACTAGATTTAACTATGTAAAGATGAATTTATTTCTTGCAAAAACAGTGTAGCCTTTCAGTGTGATTCAAGATCTTGTTATTTATTTTTCTGTTACTTTCTAATAAGTATTTATTAAAATGATTTCAGTGCTTAATTATTTATAATAATAGAAGCTTCAGTGAATAATAACATTCGGCTTCATGATTTTATATTTAGGAATAAAGTTTTATTAAATCAAATATTTGTATTTATCATTTGTTTTAGCCCTTTTTTAAATTTTCATAAAAAATAAACTTTCCTATAAGATTAATAAACTAAATATATACAAGTGTTAAAAATATAGTAGCGGTAGTCTTCTAAATAAAACACATAAATATTTTAATAATAATTTATCATTCTAACAAAAACTACTTAACAACACTATTTAAACCATAATTTTGTAAGTTATCTATGATCTTATCATACGAGATACCCTTCCTTATAATATTGTACCTGCCGACTTCCGACAAGTCAATCACAGTGGAACCTGTCCTATTCTGTTCAAGACCTTGACTCAAAACCCCACCGTCAAATACTGCTCCCAAATGTTCGTAAAGGTGTCCAAACTCTTGCACACATAATGTAGAAGGTTCGTTGCTGAAATTTGCACTTGTCAGTGCAACCGGCATGTTGAATACTTTGGTCATGTTATTAATAAATTCGTAATTAGGTATACGAATACCAATTTTTGTTGTATGAGGGTTTAAGTAGGGATTGTTTAAGTGTCTGGTTTTTTGCAGGACCACTGTGACAGGACCGGGTAGTAGGCTATTAAGTAAATCGTCATTTAAATGTTCAGCTTCCCCCCATTTCCTTACGTCAGCAATATTTGTTACGCATATAGCGACAGGTTTAGCTGAATCCCTACCCTTAATTGTATATAATTTTTTTATGGCATCTGGACAATTTGCACTGCACGCTAAACCATATATTGTATCTGTGGGAACAGCTATGACAGAACCATTTTCTAAAAACTCTGCAGCTTTTATGTATGTTTTGTCATCTGTACAGCTAAAAATAGCAGCCATTTTGTTGATTTTCATTTTTGTAAACACACTTTTCTTTCTCACTATGTAGCTACTTAAATTGATATTTTTAAATAAGTTCATACTGAAAGTTATTAGATTTAAACACGGAATGCACTTCAAGTTAGTCACGCCAATTATGAGCACACTTATGATTACAGCATCTGTAGAAAGTTGTCATAGGTTCATCAGCAGAGCGAGTTTGAAGTTGCATGAAGAAGGCTTTCCCATGTCCACACTTAGGGCAAACCGCATCAGTTGAATCTACATTCTCCCACGCAGCAGCACCGCCCATAATATAGTCAAGTTCCTGAAATATTATAAATTTTTTTATTATTTATAATACCACACTATAACACATACATTTAAAATGGTTCAATGTGCTTGTTCCGAAAATCCTGTTCTAAAACATTAATTTTTTGTTCAATAGCCCATTATCAAGAGGTTATAAGTTTCATAAGCAGAACCATAAGCATAGACTTTTTAAAAAATCATGCAATACAATTACTTGTTTTAACAATTTTATTTATATAAAATAAATTAAAGATGTAACTTTTAAGCAAATAAAAATCTAGAATAGTAATATGATGCAATACATAGAAGTTAATAACAATACCTTCAATTTCGGAAAAGTGCGGGACGACACCTTCTTTTTAATGTTATAAATATAAGGGCAAGTATTACACGCGTAGCGGAGTCCAGATTCTGGACCCTCTTCAACCATCAAAATATTGGCACACGTTGGGCAGAATAACATTATTTACTTATGATAAAATGTCCGCTGTTTTCAAGAGGAACATTGTTTCTTTTCAAGATTCTTAGTCTGAGACCATAACTTTCTAGTCTTTAAAATGTAACAACTTTTTATTTAGTACTTTTATATTTTTTCAGAGACTAAGTAAAATATTTCAGAAAAATTCACATTGCCTTTCGGTTCTCATGTTTTTGACAGTGACATATATGACAAAAATGTTGCCACCTGTCATTTCAGAGCCCGAAGTCAGATTTATTTTAAGCTTAAGGTACATTGATAAGACATTCGTAGATATCTAGATACTAGACTAGATCAATATCAAATCAATAGATAGATAGATATCTATTATTTACAATTTAAATCTGAAAAAAAAATCGAATCTTAATTTTTATGAAAATTATGTCTTTATTTTCCCGCATGGACCGCGGAGAAGCAGGTTTTGGTCCAGAAAATTGGGCGAAATCGTCAGCGGACGCAGGGAATCGGCGGGGACGGAATAAATAGGGTATTGATACGTGAGATGAGAGTCTCACGCATCCGTTACGGCCGAGTGGAGGACCGCAGTGCAGTATGGCCTCGGACTGGTGATGTATACAGCAACGAGGGCTGTGGGGAGGATGAGACCATTCTTCACCCTCCTGAGGCGTGCTCTGCCGCCCACGAGCGGAGCAACGTACGGGAAGGGCAGCGGACGAGTTGCGGAGAGAAAGCAATCCCACATCCTCTCCGTTTTCCGTGCCGATGGCTGCCATCACAGGGGCTTGAGTGAGTACAATCTAACATAACCCGACATCTTCTCCTGGATTGATACCCCTATTAAGATTTACCCTGAGTCAACAAAAAAAGATTTCCTATTTTATATCTAGTTCTAATTTGATTCTATCAATTTATTCAAAAACTAGATACTTTTTTTTCAATAATGCATGATGATATCATATATTTGAAATTTATTAAAAGTTATGCAAGGTGAAGACAAAGTGTACATTTTTCATAGATTCTTCCACAATTTTTTAAATATGAAACAAACTAACATTTTTTCAAGTTTTCAAAATTTTCACATTAAAATATTAACTTCCGGCAACATTAATGTATACTCTCCTTAAAAGATAACGCAAATCTTGAAAAAAAAAATACAAATCTCTGTCAGAGTCAGAGTGTCGAAGTGGTTGTCTAATGCGTTTGACGTTACATTCGACTTCGATCTTGATTAGGTGTATTTATGGCGTGATTTTTTATTTATTTAGCATATATATGACAGTGAGTTAATGACTTAAAGAAATAGTGAAATATTAAATTAGTGTTAACAATGTTGCGTGCGTTGTTGAATAAATTCTGGGACGAGGACATTTGGCTGCCGCCGAACACAACTTGGGAAGAC
>DVVJ01001656.1:0-10918 GCA_018234505.1 Junonia neildi neildi
TTTTATTTTTGATATTTTTAATTTTTCGTTTTTTTTTTTTTTTATTATATTTTTTCTTTTGTTTTTTTTTTTAAATATTTAGATATTTCGGGGGTAAAAATATATTTTTAGATTTTAGTGAGAAATCTTTTCTTAAAGGTTCACGTCGTTCAATTTTTACAATCCAACAGTATACTTCGATTTTGACGATATACATTTGGAATATGAATCTAGATCAGTATTCACCGGCTTAGGCTGAGGTTAGTGCTGGTATCAGAGCGTCCACAGGCACGATAATTACGGCGCACCTCAGGCACGAGCCGCAATTAATTCCTGTCCAGTCCGCGCCTCACTCCGGACCACGGCTCGGTTGCGGTGACCTGCGCCGGACACCGGTCCTGGAATCTTCACTTTAATTACCTTCAAGACTCAACGTTATTGATTTCCAATATTTCACATAATGTTTATCCGAATCAATTTTGTTTTGAAAAATAAGATTATATGAAATTTAATTTTGCAAACTAACCTAATAACCATATTTTATCCCTTTAAAGGTAGGATTTCTTAATATCCGTTTTAAATAGATCTATTTAGAATGGATATTAAGATTTGTTTTACCTGCAAAATTAATAGTACTGAGAAATTTTCATATCGAAGTAAATATCTTTAAAATAATTATGAAACTTATCATTTGTTACTAATAACTACATACAAGATATATCTCATTCTTTACAATGTGCACTTTATTATTGCATATAAAATAATTTAATTATTTATTCTCTCATAGGTATTTCAAATTTAACATTATCTTTTCAATTGATCATACAATTAATTTCAAAGGAACTACACGTGTGCTTAAAATATCAATTAGGCGAATCCCCGGCTAGGAACAAAAGATATTACGCCCCTAATGAATTCGTAATCTCGGTAATCTGTTCAATGAGAAATGGCATTTTCCGAATAGCGGCGCGCCGGCAAACAAATTAAACCTTTCCCAAAAATGAATTTATCACGTAGAACGGTGCGCGGCTTTAGCTAACTATCCATTTGTCCCTGTTTGCACAATACTGACCGTTTCGATGTTTTCATACGAATAACGCTATTTAAAATTTAATATAGCTATGTAAAGAATTTTTTTGTTTATGAAATTGACGTGAAAAAGTTTATAAATATTGAATAGATTTAATTAAACCGTTTATTGAATACGATGCCTATTGAATATAAACTGAAATATATATAAAAAACAATATTAGTTTATGAGTCAATAATAGAACATCCAATAAACAATCAAATTAATATATTGAATGCCATTGGATTGTTAAAATTTTATACATGAGTTATATTCTGTAACAATAATAATATCAACATTCGATATAGATTTCGACTTGGTCTTAGGATAGGATTAAATTTGTAAAATTTAAAATCTAGCATATATGTTTATACATTTCTATCAAAATTAACAAGGACAAGCGATTAATACCAAATGTTGCCGTCGGGCCGAGCGTCCGTGTCGTCCCAAATATTTTAATTTAAACCAAGTGGCCACTGTAAGACTGCCCACTGTCCGGCGACACATGGCGACCGGTGATTAATATGCAGGACTCGATAGAGACAATCACTCACTGACATTTCAGGTTTTAAATACACTACAAACAGATGGAAACATTGGATGTGTAACTTGTAAGGTTTGTTTACGGACGAAGATTTAAGATTTATGTAAATTGTTTGTACTATTTTTTTTTATGGGATAGGACGGCAAACGAGCTGACAGATCACCTGATGGAAAGTGAATGCTGTCGCCCATGGACATTTGCAAGACCAAAGGAGCTACAAAATGCGTTGCTGGCCTTTTAGGGGAATGGAGGGGGAATGGATGGCGAATTAATGGGAAGTGGTGGGGAATTGGGCCTCCAGTACCCTCTGTACTCACGCGGCGAAACACGACGCAAACGTCATTATACGCCGGTTTTCTGTGAGGCCGTGGTATCACTCCGGTCGAGCCGGCCCATTTGTGCAAATGCATGGCTCTGCCACGGTAATTTAAATAGTTAAACGGTATTTAACTACTTTCTGCTTCACTGTACAGAACTACAGAATATTCTATTCATTTACGTTGATATTACTATAAAAAAATCGAAAATTCCAGCACAAAATATTAACGAAATAGCTGTTGAGCGGGTGTTTTTAAAAGGCAGTATTGCCTCACTGGACAACAATATTGATACGTTGCCAAAACTGTAAGCCGGGCCTTACTATGAATGAATGTAACGAAAAACTTTTTCGCTTTCTCATTCAGAGCATAATGGAACGAACTATATTATACAAGATACTTGACACGGCCTTTCTGTGAGAGCCCACTAATTTAATAAACAAGCTACGCTTCGCAATTTTTCCGTAAATAAAGGAATAACTGGTTTTTTGCTGTAATCGTGAAACATAATGTAATGATGATTCAAAATGTTTGCTTAATAATTTTGCATTTTATTTTATGATTCATCTTTCAAATAGATGATGCGTAACTAAATATTATAACAACCTTAATGAAGAACAAAAATATTGCACATGTAAAGTCTTTTATTTGTTTAGGTGTGATTAAATAAAGTGATAAAGTATATGCGACTAAAAATATCGTCGTCATCGTCGTCAGTCAATTGCAGTCCACCGCTGAACATTGTTCTACCCAAGCTTGCACCAAACATCCCGGTCCTCCGCAACCCTCAACCAGCCCGCTCCGGCAACCGTGTGTCGTCAGTCCATGGCTTATCTGCTCCAACGGCCATTGGTTAAGCAGTTACTAAATTTAGCGAAACATTTATATGTCGTCGCATAAAATGTTAATACGCATGTGAAACCCCATTAGCAAAATTACGATAGGTACCTAGTCATTATCGTCGTCTATCAATTGTAGTCTACTGCTGGACATAAACCTTCTTAAGTTTGCGCCAAACATCCCGGTCCTCCACAACCCTGATCCAGCTCACTTCAGCAACCTTGCGTGTGTCGTCAGTATAGCGGACCGGAGGGTGTCCTACACTACGTTTGCCAAGACAGGGTCTCCACTCCAGGTGTTGGCTGCTCCAACGGCCATAGGTCCTGCGACAAATGTACGTCAGCGTTCAGATTGCTGAATGTGCGAGCTATGTCGGTTACTTTAGTACTCGCTACCTTAAAATATTAATTCATTAATTTTATTTGTTGAATATAGTAAATAAAACATTTCAATAATATTATTGATTAGTTGAACGTATCAAACATTGGCTTAATTTTTTCAAGATGCAAAGAACAAGTTAAAACACTTTCTAAATTAGATTTATGTAAAAAAATTGTGACGCTAAATTTTAATACATATATGAAACCCCATTAACAAAATTACGATATACTTAGTAGTAAAAACTACGGGATAAGAATATCTTCACAAGTGGTATGCTAAAATTATTATCCGTTGCATAACAATTATGATGTTGGCTCATACATAAGGATCTTAATGACCGCCATAAAAGATAACGACTTTTACAGAATTTAATTAAAAATTAGAGACTACCTGCACGCTACAGCCTTTATACGACCTAGCTTAACCAGGTAATATACATTTTCTGAGAAAATCAAAATGAACCCTTCCGTCACTTTTCTTATATCCTGTTCCCATCTATTTTTACTGCTTATGAAGCTATACTAATGCAAATGTTTATTGACGGACATCATTATAAATACACGAAGTGATTTGTACATCGTTGGTTCCTATTTTTATTAAACAATTTTTGAGAAATTGATAGCATTAAAACAACCAAACAATTTAATCTGATTCCCGGATAACATTGTGAATAGCTTTAATATTTATTTGCTTGTATATTCGGAATAATATGAAAAATTTTATCATTGGACGAAGCACAAGGCCCCTTGGGCCTAGAGGCTGGAATTTTGCCAGTTCCAAGACCAAGTAAGCGTAAAACTCGTGTAAGTAATAGGAATAGAAGAGGAAATTTTATTAAAAAGTTTTATGAAATATTTCTCACCAAACATAAACTAATACTTACGTTAACATATAAACTACAACAAAACAATTTTACCAGACATAATTGACAACATAACTGATTTTATCGAATAATCCATCTCACCAACATATTGAAATGTAGTAGGTACATTTCAAGATAGGTAATATTAAAATAATATTATTGTATTGATCCCAAAATATAAAATTGGTTAAATTGTATTAGTTGGTTAAATCGTAATGGTGGAAATAGATAGTTTTTGAATTGTAACTTTTGTCTTTTGCAAAAAATAAAACCATTTTTTTAGTATACTGTATATTCAGACAAAAGTCTCCCGTATACCTCATACGATTGCTAAACAATCTGATTGTAACAGACAAAAACCTCTCATAACCCTACATACTACATAGGGATATTTTAATGCTAAATTAGCCCGGAGCGGCGCGTACAGCTACAAATGATCAGCATTTCACGTGACAAGCGAACAGCACGACGTGTTCGAGATAACGTCCGGACGAATGGGTCACATCCGTAACACATTGATCGTAATCTCGGAACGAAACGCTGCATGAACGCCTGACAAACGTTTCGCATTTCAGATTAGATTAAATTTGTAATGCTCGTTCGGGAAGCTAAGTTCTAGCTATGAGAAAATGTTTTCGGAAGTGGAAGACTTTGGAGTGGCGATTTAAGTAAACGAGGGTGAAAGAAATGAGGGACTTTATTTTTAACTGTTAATAATCCAGGGTTTCTGGAAGAGATATCTTGGACATTAGTAATCCTTTGTACACGTCTTTTGTTTATGTAATTGTGTCTATATTTGTTGGTACATAAATAAATAAATATTTTTTGTATCTGATTAAGACGATGTGGAAAGAAATGTGTATACAAGAATTTTATAGGATGTCAAGGCCTAAGCGACTTAAATAACCTCCAATAAGATTTATTAGTCTTTAGGATTATATTACAAAATATCTTATTTATACTGAAGAATTATGATAGATGACAATGAAGACGAATACATCTCTAGAGATAGACGAAATATTTTTATTTTTTTTTCAGTAATCAATTTTCTGGTGTTTCCTGGCTATCTGTTTATTATAGAAATGAAATTATTTAATTGGATTGTAATGGATGATGACTGACTTGTATGGGATGGACACTTTTGTTATACATATAGTCCACAACTAAAATTGAATGTAACGGTTAAGACTATTAAATTTATTTATTAATTAATGAAATTAATTATTGATAATAAGAGCGATGTATTAGCCCCCGAAACAGCTGTCTCAGTAGAGGCAATAAAGGATAAGCACCCGCAGAACAATATTTCCATAATTCCTGACTGACTTGACTTGAATAACAATTTACTACTCCAGGCTGAAATAGATGACGTGTTAGGTGCCGTGATGTCTTTCAGAATTGGATCTGCCGGCGGTCTCCATGGCTTAACACCACAACATTTAAAGGACCTGTTATGCGGTACTAATGGAGACGCTGGTAGGTCACTTTTGAAATCAATCACGGATTTAGTGAATCTGATGCTCATTGGTGGGGTACCTACATGGAGATACTGATATCCTTTATGGTGCCAATCTCTGTGCTCTTGTCAAAAAGGACGGGGGTATCCGACCGTTAGCAGTGGGTTCCACTATCCG
Organism: Junonia neildi neildi; assembly: GCA_018234505.1. Taxonomy (NCBI): domain Eukaryota; kingdom Metazoa; phylum Arthropoda; class Insecta; order Lepidoptera; family Nymphalidae; genus Junonia; species Junonia neildi. Next base: position 5,627 of record DVVJ01001656.1, read on the forward strand.
ACGCGTTGTCTCCAAAATTTGTCGTCAAAAATATTTCCACGAAAAACATATTTAAAATTTAAACATTACAAAAATAAAATGTTATCAATATACGAATAAGCCTATGGCGCATGCGCCGAAATTTCACACCCGTATGTTTCCCAGCCAATGACAGAAGAGCCGTGTTAGCGACGTCACAGATCACGTGGTAAACTCCAGAGAATCCTTCGAGTCTTGCGAAACCATTCGAAGATGAAAAAGAATGACTGACATTAAGGAAATTGAAATCGTTCACAAATATGATTTCATATTCTTTATGAGTAATACCTGTAGCCTCTTGTGACTTTTCTGCTCATACTTTATTCGACATGATACTTTATAGCTGCACTTTGGTAAATATTTTTTACAAAATATAAAAATAATGTCTTCGATGAAACTAGGTATTTATCACCAATAAAAAATATTTAAAAAATCCGTGAACTCGTACAAAATAGTCCTATGAATTAGGCGATTCACTCGGCAACTATACTAATATAATAAATTATAACAAGATATCCCACACAAATATGGATTAGTTGAACCGTTTCAACGGTTACGGTCTGTTAACCATTAGTATAGTTTATTATAATTATGTAAAAGGGACCGTACGTTTAATATTTTAACATAGTTAATGACATGTGCGTAATTTTACTTAGTCATTTATTTCGCGTGACAGAACGAGGACGGCTACCTTTTCTTAATGAAAGCATTACGGGTTATTTTTAGACGAATATATTCCAATTTCCGACGAATAATACGTTTACGACGAATGCGACGAAAAATAATTTGGACGTTACATCCATTTTAGGAATAGTGACTTTGCTCACTTTGAGTTGAATATGGAGTTATAGTTTTAGTGTCCCCGGAGAGTGCTTTGAGAGTGCTTTTGTTTTCCTAGAGAAAACATCCTGGTTTCGTGTATTGAATTATCGATATAAATAATATTGTTAACAGTATTGTGATAGTGTATTTTTGGGCTCCAAAAATATCGGGAAACGCGAATTATAAATGTTTAAACTTTAATTATATTCAATCAAAACACAATTATTGATATTGTGTTTATACTACGAGCTAAGGGGTCGTTCAAGTATTACGTAACGCAATTTTTAAAGATTTTAGACCTCCCCTCTCCCACATGTAACGCACCGTAACGTTGTTCTGTACCCATCCCCCTAGACGTTACGTAACATTTTACCAAAATTTTTAGGTGAAAATGGTCACTAAAATAATTTTTGGGACCATTTTCATCTAAAAATCACAATTATGTCGTTACGTAACGTGTTGTTGTTATACCCCCTCCCGGCCCCATAATGCACCGTAACGTTTTACAAGACCCTCCCTTCCCTCCAAACTGCGTTACGTAATACTTGAATGAACCCTAAGTTATCTAAATGCAGTCAAAAAGTATTTTATATATATATTTTTTTATTTGAGACACTCAGAACGTAGGTAGCCTATTTGCTTTCGATGTGTATGACCAATCAATTTGTTATTTCAAGTAATAAAATACGGAGGGTGTAGTTACTGCGAATGTTTAAGGAAACATTTGTAGCCGATTACATAAATAGAATTTTTTTAACAAATTACAATTCGTGTTTTATTGACATTCCAAAATTTTTTCCTCTCACCAAGATTTGAAGGCCTCGGAGACTACATACACGCATGAACTTACGCACGCATGCAAGCATAGACTTAATTCAAAATCTTCAGAAAATTCAGACAGAAAATTCAGAGCGCGTATTTGTCGCTGCATGCGTGTATGATAATGTGTCTATGATTGTACTTCTACGATTATATATGTGTGGTATTAGATCTATGTACAAAATATTACACACACAAGCATATAATTGTTCATATATCAATCTAGAAAGAAAACAAAGGACGCGATGATATATGAGAAGGTAATACGTATATCGTATACGTAGCCTAGCACGCCGATATCAAAGCGATGAAATTCCATTAAGCTACACGTGAGTTCCACTCCATCGAAGATTATCAACTTCGAGTCAAGCATCCAACAATATCGTAAGATATTTTTATACGCCTGTCTTGAAGAAATCTAATATTCCGCGTTTATGTACGAGTATGTTTAATACTACCTTTCTTATTATTTATTTACAAAGTAACAAATATAATGGTACCTACTACACGTTTGTATGTATATACATATGTGTATGTGTGTAAGACGACTATGATGTAGACAAAACTTTGTACTTGCGGTTTTACCCCTAAGGAATAAATAACTTTGCAGACGAACTAAGATACCACATAAGTAACACTTAAATAATAAATCTGAGCTTAGTTTTCTTAATCCTAAAACATTCCACAAACACAAAAATATATGCCTACCTAAAACGTAAAGTCTAACGCGTTTGAAATTGTATATTTAATGATAGCGGCCTAAGCCTCAAGGAGAAAAAGTTTTTCGATATCACATCAACTTACGATCTAAATTTGCTTATAAAATATTAGCAATAAGAAAGAGAGCACATTCAATCGTAAAAAATGTATAAACTTTTCCCTGTTTCCCGTCACAAGTCATAAAATGACGACAATATGTTTACGACCCATAAATCTTCAAATAAACCGTAAAATTTCATTGTCTTTCAGCTCTTATTTCGTTTTGCTTTTGAATGGTTGATTTTATAAAATGGTAACCAAATCAATTATTAATAATTAAATATTTAAATATTTATAAAATAAAAAAAAATAACGCGACATAACAAAATTTTACAAAAAGTTGAAATCTACCATGTAAAATAAAATTTTACCTATATTTTGTTTTTTTTCTAAAGCACGCTTAACGGACTCTTTTGCATCATCAAAGGAAAAAAAAAACAAAAAATATGTAACATTAATGAAAAAGTATCAAAAAACATATCAGGATTGTATTAAAACCTTATATATTTCCAATATCCCATACACAATGTTATGGCTATCTAAAACAATGAAGTATAGAACAAACGGAGGACGCCATAACAAGGTCGTAGATGGAATGCAAATTGAACGACAAAGTTCTGCGCCGCGGGAATAGAAAACGTCAGCAACTCGTAGAAAGGCTATTAATTATGAGAAAGGAAATTGAAACCCCAGTGGAAATGGAAAAGTAATAAAATGCAACAGTGATTGCAAGATGAGTACGGCCGCCGAGCCCATTTTAAACTAGGCCAATCTCTGCCAACCGCTTACATATTAAATAATAATTTCGCTCAAATAATATCGTTATTACGACTCGAAATATTTCGTCTTTGTTCGGTGGGACTTTATTGCTAAGTGCTCGGGGGACTTTGGTAAAATATGCCTAGGAATGTGAAAAAGTTTTTCTTTGTAATATCGGTTACTTTATTTACTTAGGTACGTTATTATTAGGTACTTAAATTTTAAAACTAAAAATAAAAAAAAATGTATTCTGATCAAAAAATATATTGAGTCTGATTAAAAAAAATGTAATTCAATACAAAAGTTTGAAAGGAATTAAAAAAGGTTTAACCTACATAACAAACAACTGTGGTTATATGAAAGCTTATAATAACAAAGCAGGCGTACGAGTTAATGACATTTAAAATTGAAACTCCTATCAAACCGCACCTTAATCAAACTAAAACGGCTCGGCTGTTACCGAATGAGCAAAACATGAACCTACGTAAAACAATTTCGAATATAAAGTGTGTTTAAATGACGTCACGTTTCATATTAAATAACGGGAATACAGAGGAAGGAATCGCGTAACAAAGCGACACGGCCTAAAGGCCAAACGATGCTGGGAAATCAACGAAATTTATTTCATTTCCCGCTTGCTTAATGATTTAATTTCATTTTCTATATGGAATTAATTTCAAAAGTCTGTACCTTTTATTTGGTTAATTATGACACTTGTGGTGAAATAAATGTCCAGTTTATATCTGAAAATATTTAGTTTTGACTGTAAATGTCTCTTTGGAACTTAATTCAGCAGGTCTGTATATTTTTCTAAGTTTAAAGAACGAAACCCCCAGCATGCTGTGGTGAATTCTTTAGGGTTTCTGTCAAAGTTGCTCTTGTGGTGATATCTCTCTTAATCATGGATTTATACAGATCACAAACAATTTTATAATTTTATTACTTGTCGTGTAAAGTAATAAAAACATAACTAATCAAGACATCTTTAGATCCCATAAAAAATACTAAAACAAAACCCGTCATAATCATTCCTTTATCCAATATACGAGTTTGTTTTCATATTTTTTTTAACAGTCTAGTTTTATATACACGCAGTCGTAGGAAGTGCTTTTTAAAATTGTTTCAATAAAGGTTTGCCTCGAACACGAGTGTTTAATCCGGATTTGTTAACGGGCGAAAGTAACGCCACGGACATTTTTTAGGGATTTTCGACTGGTAGGTGTTGGCTTTATAGGCATTAGCAAAAACTCGTTTACGAGTTACAAAAACGTAGGAAAAATAATTTCGCTAAATCGGTTAAAAAGTGAAAAATATACCTGATATTATCTTAATTAATTTTTTGACTAAGTAACAAAAAGTGAAAGATTTAACCTTTTTATTAATGGATCCATTATGACGATATTTCGAAAATTAAGCCTTCGAGGTCTTTCTTGTATAATTTTCGCATCCTAAACATAATAAACGAATCCCCTTTGTTTAAAAACTGTTACTTCAAACGTGAATTGAGGACAAACACTGCATACAAACACCTTTTGATTTCAAAGGGAATCATCTTTAATAGAATTATATCTGCCCAACAAGTACTTAAGACACTTGAGAATTACGCAAGCTGTCTACTTACTCGTAATTGAGTACGAACGTATTACTTTGATTTACAACCCTTTAAAATAACCCTTTAGAAGTGCCCCCTTAAATCTTAACTTTAGTTAAACTTCGCTATATCTTCCACGGCGGGAGATTCGGATAATACAATAATAATAATTGAAGTAGCTCGCTAAGGGTTGGAAATACGAACCGATTCAATGTATTTTAAAAGCGTATATTTTAGTTGAAAATTTCATGTTTGAATCCTTTACATTGAATAAATATAGGTAGAGGTACTCATAGGATAAAAAGAACACGATATATAAACATTATATTTAAATATTTCACGATTTCAAATAAGTAATATAAAGAATATTATATAAAAATGTAAAATTATTTAGATAAGATAAAATTTTAAATTACATAAAAGTTGGAACATAAAATGTTTTCTTGCAAAAATAATTGGCCAAGTGCGTGTCGAGCCACGCGCATGAAGGGTTCCGTAGTTCCGATCATAATATTATGCGAACA
>DVVJ01001657.1:0-10917 GCA_018234505.1 Junonia neildi neildi
GGAGACCAGTTTGGCATACTTAACTCATTTTCGACCATTTTGTGGGTTGGATCCTTTTTGCGTATCTACGTCCAATTCTGCCCGCGCGCCACACTCGCGCCTCTAGCTACGTGGCTACTTCGCCTTATCCTTATCGCTAAGGATAATCCGCCACGAAACACGAGCAATAAATTAGATATCGCAACGTTACAGCGGGCGAGAGCAGTAAGTCGTACATCTGCCTGGACTCGCCGCCGCCCAGCGGGTTCGAGTCTCAGCAGGCGGGCGGCTCGTCGACGGCGGAGCGGCGCGTGTCGTCGCTCAACATGTACATGGAGGAGAGCCTGCCGCCCTCGCCGCCGCCGCCGCAGAGCAACATGGTGCTCAGGAAGCGGATACACCGCATCAAGCAAGGCATGAAGAAGTAAGTCTGTTAACTGCTGTATAAACGAATTGTTTAGGAAACGTAATCACATTATGTGACCTATTTACGAGGACTGGGAAGGGAGTTCTGTTAAACTATGGGTTTGTCAAGTCGTCGTTGATTGTTGATTCAGAGTCGGAACCTAAAAAAAAATAAATAAAAAAAGGTCGAAAACTCAAACAATAGGTCGTGTAGTATAGGTACGTTCCCTTATTGTTTCGTGTCACAACCACAGATGGGAAAATAATATTATACTTATAACAACAAAATTAAAAATTGCGACACAAGGGATTTGGTACCGCACTGCTTCTGCCATACTGTGGACTGCCACGAAAATGCCAAGAAAATCAATTTAACTGGCTTTTTAGTATGTATTTACAAAAGTAATATAGATATATAATGTCATAGATATATTATATATATATATATATATGTAATATTAATATGTAACATCGAATTCTCGTTAAAAGCGAATACTTAATATGTAATTTAACGAAGTTCAGGTGTAGATATAATTTCATCTAACATATTTATAGAGTAGTTTTTGTTGATTATAACAATGTTATCATGTATGTTTTATAAGTAAGGTACATTGTGAATGTTACGAACTTATGAGCTTTGACTTCAATATCACATTTGTTATTTAAATACTGATGACCATTTTGTACTCTGAGTAATGTTAAAAATTACAATGTTTTTAATAATATCATATGCAAACTAGATTCTTGTTTAGAATAGCTACTGTTTGTATTTTGGTATTAAATTTTATTTTTATGGTTGTATCGTATTTTAGGTACAATGACCAATTATCTGCACTGAGGAGTGATCTTCGGAGTTGTAAGCGTAAGACTGCTCTTCAACAAAAGCAAATAGCTGAACAACAGAAACAGATTGCGGAGCAACAGAAACAGACGTTAGAGTACGCTAATCGCCTTGATGACTACGATAAGAAGAATGAGGAAACTAGCCGCAAGTTTCAAACTTTACTACAGGTAAAGTCTCAATAGAATTTGTAATATACAATTAAGTGTATCTAGCATTATATTAAGCCTTTAAAAATGAGAAATAGGCTATCAATTTCGTCTGTCGTCAATTTCTTCTGAGTAAAATGGAAAGGGTTCAGAAATATGTCCTATTTCGCAGTTTTGTGATTTTTTAAAAATTTCGTTTTCTCTACTTTACGGACGGCACAAAACACCTTTCCCTCTTTCGTTGGGAAATTACACATCTCGCTTTAATTCAGGCGGGACTATCACAAAAACGTAATCATATTGCCATCGTCCTATTAGGGCGACATGGCGTTGCATGCTATCATGACGCCCAGAGCCCATTGGGGTGTCAAAAGTGCGAGCTGGGTCACCAAAAATACACTTGGGCAATTAAAGCATTCTACTGCCCTGCTGGTTTTAGTAATTCAATTCTTATTGTTTTATTATGAGAAGTTTTAATGTTTCCTTCGCCTTTCAGAGTTTCGAGTGTTTAATAATGGCGGAATGGCGGAATTTGTATATAAAACAGAAATATCCTGACGAGTTTATAGTTCGCACTTTTGGTAGATTTATGAAGAAGAAATATTATTAATTCACTAACAGATCTGTCAATGTACAGCTCAAACTTTTCAATGGAGTAGGTTAAAATTGGTCACTTAGATAGCTATATTGACACCAGAGTTGGGGTCAATAGTTACTGCAACTAAATAGCCGATAACATTTGAAGGTTTGATACTTGGACATAGCCATATGGAATGTTTGTCTTCGTCTGGGTGAACAGGGTGACCCATGAAGTTGCCTTCCTAGGGGATTGTTGAGTTGTGCAGTGTTTATATCTATCATTAACCGCGGTTTTAACGACAAACACTAAATGTTAAAATACTAGTTCCCATAATAAAGGCATCATCGACAATATTGTCGCTTACTATACTATATATTATTAAGAAGTATACCGTGTTTCCAGGAGCTGAACAAGTGCAAGACGGAGCTGCAGTACTGGCGCTCGCGCTCGCCGGCCGTGCCGCCGCTGTGCGCCGAGTGCGGCGCCTCGCTGCGCCTGTCGCCGGCGCTCGCGCAGGTCAGACCACATGTGCACCGCCATGTAGCCCTCGCGTTCGCTATTAGAGATTATTGTCGGATACGATCTTTTAAGATCGGTTTTATTTTATCATGTCAAATATTAGTCTAGAATATTAATATACGATATATTTATTATATTAAATATATTTTAATTATTTAATAAATACTTATATATGTTTTAAGGACTGGTCGACTTTGACTTTTTTTAGTTAACTTCTAATTTTTTTTTGAAAGTCAAGATGCCAGTCCAGTTTAAAAGATTTAAACTATATAAAAAAAGTTCATTGTATCATCTTTATTTCTAACGAATTACAATGACAATTCATATGTCCACATCTTTTAAAAAAGACTGCTGGATTTGCTATGATGGATATTAGTAAAGAACAAAATTAAAAGTGGGCGTGAGACGTTTTGTCTAGAACCGCTGTTTATGTCGTGTGATTATTGGGGATAGTATTGTTACGTTATCGCAAGTGTATGTGTAAAACGTGGTGTGTGTTAGCAGTGGGCGGCGGGGTCGAGCGCGGAGGGAGTGGAGGAGGCGGCGAGCGGTAGCGGCACAGTGGCGGTGGAGACGCCGGTGGAGCAGCAGGCCGCCAAGCCGGAGCGCGAGGACGCGCACACGCCGCCCGCGCGCCGCCGCGCCTCCGCCGACGCCGCCAACACGCCCGACCGCAAGAAGCGCCGCCTTACGCGCCCCAGGAAACTATGAGTTCGGTTGTACTGACGCCGCCGCTCGAGCGCGCCCGTTCCGATAGCCATGGGGTTGGTGGTTGCGTTTCAAATTCGCGCGCGCCGAGCAGCGCTGTCGAACGCGCCGAGCAGCGGAACGTGTATTAATCCCGTTTCTCAATGCACCGTTGTTCCAGTGCACGCTGTTTAACAGTGCGCTGCTCAGTGCGCGTCTAGCAGCGCAACTATAAATTAGCCTGAGGCCGTTGACGGGGCTGCCTCGCACGTGCCGCCACCACGTTACCGTCAACACTCACACTCGCGCCAACATATGGTTGCCATCTTCAAATTGCAAAAAATAATAATTCAAAGAAAAAACCAAGACATAATTGCGTAATTGTGGAACTATTTTTGATTACTCTCGTGTTTCAAAAAGGTCTCGTATTTCCCAGGGCAGCCCTGAAAACCCAAAAAACCGGAACGTAGCCTAGGAAGGAAGGTTGGCAACCCTACACTACCCAGATACTATACATCCCTCGGCCTCTACCAATGACTATTTCTTATTTTGCAAGGAAACAAACAGGCAGTTCATATAACTCTTTCTTACCATATGAAAGGCTGCAATAAATTCTAGTTTACAATATTTTGTTTGAGAATTCGGTATTATCTATATCTAGATTTGAAAGGTAGTTTTTACTGTTTTAAATTAACACTTAACATTGTATTGAGATCTTTGTACATTAGACCAACTCGACTCCAAAACTTCGACTCGACTCACACTAAAGCGAAATGTAAACTTTATATTAACTTTTCACAATAGGATTTTCAAAATTTAGCTAAAAGATGTTATTACATACACAACATACACAAAGTATGATGCAAAAAAATATGACAATTTCTGACATGTTGACTTGATAATATAATGTTTACATTTCTTTACATTATTGTGAGTCCATTTGAGGTCTGTACGAGTTGAGTTTGTCTAATTTGCGAAGACCCAATGATGTAGGTGTCATACACATTACAGAGTAAATTACTTTTTACGTTTTACTCAAATATAACAATTTCGATTACCCAAATGAATTACGAAAACATTCTGGCTAATCGAGTCTCTACGTAGTTTGGCGGTGGTTCGTGCGTTTTGGTTCAATGACGGCATTCAAATTAAATCTCTATCGGTTTTTAATAACGTATATATTTTTAATATGGGTATTACATTAATGACTCAAAACTTTTCTCGCGTCACATGCGAAAATATCAATTCAAATTTTTCGAAGTAAACTGTTATTTTTCATTTCCTTTACCTGAAGCATACACTGATAGTTTGAAATTATTTCAATCTGGTTTCCGCAGCCTGTATCGATCTGAGTGATCGTAATACTTCAATTACTTAATTCTAAATTAAATAATTTCACTTTGCGATATATAATAATGCTTTTTTTTCTGCAAATCAGTATAGTAACTGTGGAAATATTTTTTAGAAGTTTGTTTGTTTAAAATGCATTTAGTGTTTGCCGATCACAATATAAGATTAATTTTAAATGAATTGCAGATATTTCTATTAAATTAAAACATAAATTGTTTCCTTCAAAAGGGATAAAACTTAAACATGTATTATTTAATAAATTCTTTAACCTACATTTGTAGGTAGGACTTATTTATTCTAATGTTGATTAACTGATTCAGGCGAAGGTGAAGTTACAGAAATTTCTTTACTGATTAATTGGTGAAAGTGCAACCTAGAATTATGTTTTAACTAAGACATTAACAGTATAATAACGGAAGTTCGAGCGGATACGTAATGTTTCTTAAACCCATATTTAAATTTATATTACTTTGTGCACATGTTTAAAAACGTGCAATATTTTTAATTATTATATAACTTATTAAAATTTAGTTATATGTTTCAAGCAGTGCCTACATTTCTACAAATTGTAATATAAATAATATAATTGATATTATTTTTTTAGTATCATCATTAGGAGTACAACTTAGCTTTGAGTGTATTACAGATAGATTTTATTGGAAAGAATATAAAAGCGTTACTTCGTCTTTCGAGACTATCCAATTTCCAATAATTTTTAATCAATCTTTTCTATGGACATAATGGTAAATAAAAGCTACTTGTATCGAAAATCTAATTTCTTGACTCTCATTTTCTATTATGCCTATGTTGCATGAAGGAATGAGCGCTGAAATTGAAAATGACATTAATTTCATGCTAAAACGTTGTGTTTTAGGTGTTTACTCGTTACACGAAATTCAATTTCAAATTGTAAATTTTGCGTAATGTATAGTTCTTAAAATAATTATATTAGATAAATAATAGTTATCCACCCAGTGCAGGTCGGTTCTTCGCTAAAAAGTGAACAACTTACAAAATATAACTATTTAAGGCTGCGAGAGTAACAAGGGCCTATCTGCAGAGTCGAAATTTTCAGATATACAAAATTCAATCTGTTTCAGTCTCAGATAAAGTTCTTTTCATCCTCATCACATAATATATAAAAAATATTGTAACGTCATTGTGAAGTGAATGTAATGTAATGTATTTAAGATGCGAAAAATATTATTGATTTAATTTTATGTTAAAGGTGCTGGTTAGGCTCGTGTTCTGCCTTATATAGGGTTGATATGGCAAATGGACAATAATTGAAACGACGTATATTATTCCTGTTCAGTGACGCTTTGAATCAGTAGAAAAATGAATAAGATGAAAATTACGAAAATAATTTTTTGAACAAACTAAATATGAAGCTTACAATTCAATGTAAAATGAAAACGTTATCTGTAATATTTAATGACCGCTAGGCATTGTCACATACTTTTGATCGTATTTTCATTTAATGTTTAAGGTTGTAAGCAGATTAAATAATTAGAAAATATATATCATCGATATCATATATCAGCGGGTTTGAATCCCACTGTGTCGCGAATTTTTGATTTGATGTTAAAGTTTGATATTATTTCCCCACGTGTGGAATAACACGAGAATAATATATAAACAAATTATATCATGTTTAAATTGAACAAAAACTTTAAAAATGGCCTAGAGACTAAACTAATTTTCCAATTGATTTTCTTGTATAGGGTTTCATTATTGCACAGAGGTCGTATCAACCCTGAACTGTACCTCCCAATGTACCAAAATTCAATAAAAGTTTTAAACGTGATTACAACCGGAAGAGTTACATTCTCTTCTTACCAACGATATAACATTTGTATAAAATGAATTTGTTCATGACAAGTACAAAAATGTCCACATTTAAAATTGTTTAATGTAAATCATTGTTTTTGCATTGATTTATTCAAGTTTTTGCATTGACTAAAATCAGTCTTTTCTCTTCAGGACTAGTATTATTCTTAATATAAATAACTCGCTCAAATTGTATTAATTCTTGCTTGAAAAAAAAATATATATTAAAAATTGATATTTAGTGTTTGATGTGTTAAAATGAATAACTTTCAAAACAAACCAGGACAATAATAATTCTGGGTGTGGTTCTAAATAATTAAACTTAAAAGCTAAAGGAAGGAAAAATTACCAAAATAAAAAGTACACAGTATTTTCATTTTTTTTTATATAATGTACCTACATATTTATTATTTTTCGAAACACAGATATTCCGTTTAGTAAGACTTACATAAATAACATGAATGATCTTAGTTAAATCATACTTTTAAATGGTTATATTAATACAAACTACTTAGGTTTTGTAGAAATAAGTATCTGAGTTGTTTTAATTTTTGAAATGCACTATAATATTATTTAATTAAGCTTCGTTTTACAGCCCTAGTTTTACTAACAACTGTGAATATGAGGTAAGAGGCGAAATGTTGTTTTATTTGTAAATATTTTAACATAAAATCTCTTGTGTAATGTACAAATAAATATATTTATGGTTATATGAATATACAAGTTTAAAGTGAATATTTTGTGACATGGTGTATAGTTAAAAGACATTAGGTGCCGCATAAAGCTATTTTCCCAAACGTACGTGTTTAATATACATACGCTCACCGGGCTTCACACAATTTTTGCATCATGTCACTTATTCTAAAAACATATCAAAACAAATTCGGATATCGATACCGCGGCTACCGGACGACTTGCTCGCGCTGGTATCAAACACGCACAAATACTGACATGCATAACGAGACATACAGTTTATTGTTTAAATATTGTTTTTGTGGATTCACCTTTAATTTAATGAATACGAAACGGTAGAATATTATATTGAAATATTATATTTTTATATTTATTGATAGTATAATTTCATAACAGTCTTACGTTACGCGACACGTGCATATTGTTTATGGCCGTGTCTTGAGGTCGCACGAGTCGTAACGAGTGGGCGTTGTGTAAATATCACTCGAGTAGGACGAGATGCTTCTTGACAATAAGAATGTTCAGTTACCAGCTCTGCCACAGTAGTGAACATGCCTTGGAATTTACCTAAACCTTAATCAAATTTTAATTACGGACAATTGTGTGAAAATGGCAAAGAAGAAATAAACTTTTATTTTTATAATATTAAAACCACATCGAGGTAAATTGCTTGCGCGTGTTCAAAGTATGGCTTGTAGTCGATTGCTACAGTGAAACTTTGCCATGTTATATTTCTTGTATATAGTTACTATTGTACATACTATGTATGCTGTGTGTAGAACTGTAGATTGTTTCACATTGTTAGAATGATAAGTTGAATTTATCATGTGGAGAGTAATAGCTGTATATGTAATAAATTGAAAAAATACTAACACTAAGTTGCTTACGGAAATTCTGTTTTATTTAATTATAAGTTTATCGACTTTATTTTGTTTACGCAGGGGAAATCATATGTTAGTCACTCGTGAGTTGCAATTTGCGGCAATAAATTAATTTCTGGCTTAATATAAGAATTCCATGTCATAAGTGGCACTTTGTGAGGCCTTAAAAATAGAGAATATTATATTATATAACATTTATTTTTTTTATTTTTAATGCTTGAATTTTGTTCATAATTAGGTATGGCTCGTCGTCGTTATTTTTGTATGAAGATATGCATGTCCGTCAAACAACCTTTTATTTAATAAACAAAAGCAATTATTCAAGTTTTATCGCATGTGGTAATTTAGATGAGTTGATATTTTTATTTTCCATTTCTAATAGTACTGTTCGAATAACTTATTATTTTTCCCATCCAATATCTTTTGACTGAATGGCCATTATTTGAATAAGAGCAATGAAGATTGACAAGCTAATTGTAATTTGAACAGTTGTCTAATAACATTGTTTCCTATAGTTGTACAGGTCAAGTTTCTGCCGAACGTTTTACTCGTTGCTTTCCGAAACCGCACCAAAGATTCAGCTCAGTATTTCACATCTTACACTTCAAAATATTGTTATATTCTTTTTTATTTTATGTTTTAACAAAATGACCTAAAAAGTCGTTCTTTAATTATATAATAGTTTCCTAATATTTCTTATTATCGTGGACATATGAGTACCCTGCCCAATCATTTAAGAAATTTAACAGCGTCATTTCAAGATACTAAATTCCATTTGTGAATTAAATTATGTACGCCTGTGTAATAAAGATCACCTTATGAAATTGTCTGCATTTGACAAGATAAAAAGCGAGCGACAATAATATTGCGAAGATTATCTTTAGATTTCAAAGTTTTATATGAGTTGTGTATTAAAGGTGAATGTTACAAATGTTTGATTTAATCATAATTTAGCCAATTTTAGTTCACGTGTATATTATAATAGTATAAGTAGCCCATTTTGAAATAATTTCGAGGGTCGCAGTTAATTTGCGAGCACGAATTCGTTACTAAGGTTTTAGAAGTTTATAATATTCTTCCGTTTATTTTATATGTTTATTATACTGCTATTGTGTGATGTGTAACGTTTGTAGAGTTCTATAAAGTTAAAATAGATGTTTATACATACATGTAAATTATTCAATGTCAACAAAGATTGTAGACTTTAAATCGTAAAAATGATGTTAATATAATAAGGAGGTATTATTATTGATTGAATACATGTTGTGCCTAAATTAAATTACATAGTACTTAATACGCTTGCTTCGTTCAGATTATAGTTCGGTTCAAACCATCAACATCAGAATCATATTTTAAACTGAATTGCTTATATTTATTGTAATATTTGCTTCAATAGTGCAATACATGAATAAATCCATTGAATGGTGTTTGTTGTGGCAAACTTTGGATTTTTTTAGAAACTACAAATGCGATTTTAGGGCTGTAAAAATTAGGTTAAAATTCTGTTATTTGAAAAATTCAGTGCACAGAAAGCATGGCATATGTTGTGTTCCAATAGTGTGTACAACCAGCAAGACTGTCAATTGCTGTATATATCCTTTTAATATGATAGTTTTACTATAAAGTATTTTTATTAGACAAAAATACAATAAATGTGTGAAGTCCATAAAATCTTTTATTCCACAACTCTCATTTATACTATGACTAGACCATTGTTATGTAAATACGTTCACTTTCACTTATATGTAGATATCAGCTCTAGCTCAGATAGATAATTAACTCACTTGAAATGTTTTGGCTATAATTTTCCATAATAGTAAAAAAAACTTGTATTATACGATTATCAAAAATTCAACAGATGGTGATGATAAGCATTATCATTCTTTTACTCGCATCCCCGAATGCATAGCATGATGTAGGTATTCAAAATTTTATGATATCGGATAAGAAGATACGGTGTGAAACGACCTTAATATATAAACCATCATTCACATTAAGACGAATATATTGATTGATGAATTATTGATAAAACACGACATGTAAGACACAAACAACTTGAGCATTGATTAGCCAGATGATCGTCTTCTACTTGAATAAAATTACCAATACCCAATACATTGTTTATCTGACTTGGCATACAGTTTTGCTGTACCATTTGCATTATCTATTGAAAGCTTGAACATTACTACATCTATTAAATTTACTAACATCTATTAAATTTCTAAAATAAACGTAAATAAAACAAAAAGCCATAAGTCCACAATATACCTAAAATTGTTACCTACTAACTGACGAATGATGATAGGTTTTTAAGGTCTTCCAATTAAATTTTATTTCGATTTGGTAGTAAATTAATGTCTAAGCCTTAAAACATTGAAAGTAGCAATCTATTTGAACATTTAAAATGAAATCAAACTCTTATTTATGTTAGATATTATTAGGTAAGTGTGGATTTATAAAAAGTTCCTATGTAGATATATCGCAGTCATCTTGTTGAATCAGCTATTTAATTGAATGATTAACCGAATCACTCAAAGTCCTACTAGTTAGCTGATTGTATTATTATTGATGTATTATTATTGATAGCCCTTTCAATTTCAAAACCCGTCGTTTTTGAGTAAAATGTGCAAATATTTTAAAATGTGTATTTCGCCTAAAACCTGATAAATACTTGTCATAAACTATTTTTAAGCAGAACCGAATCAGTAATCGCGACTATGCGATACTTGTCTGGCACACCCAGCGTTGCCAGATTTTTTTCTTGCCAAATCGGGATTTAGAAACTTTTTGGGTGAAAAAAGCGGGATTCTTTCGTCAGTGGCGTAGCGTGGGGGGGGCGTGGGGGGCGGCCCGCCCCGGGCGGCACATTTTAGGGGGCGGCAAAATTACATAAAAAAAAGAAAAAAAGGAAAAGAAAGAAAAAAAAATAAAAAAGAAAGAAACGAAAAAACACAGATATTTCCGGATACATATTTGAATCACGGCATTTTTCATTACTTATAC
>DVVJ01001658.1:0-10917 GCA_018234505.1 Junonia neildi neildi
GCATTGGTAGCGCCCCTCGTGCTGCAAATGTCCATGGGCGACAGTGACCACTTAACATCAGGTGGGCTGTCAGCTCGGTTGCCACCTTCATCTAAAAAAAAAAAAAAAAAAATGTATAGGTTTAATTTGTTATACTCCACGACTTCAATAATACTCCTAGACAAACGACTACAAAACAATTGATTTAAGTTATTATTTTAGGCGTGAAAATAAAACAAACGAACACTAAGTAATGTGTACTAACTACACGTTACTAAAACTTTATCTCAGAATTTATTTAAATCAGCTGTGACTTTTGATTCTATGGAAGTCTTGCCCACCTTCCTTCTTCCACTCCACATTCATTCCTGAGGAATAGATTCTTCACTTTTTAGAGTAAATTTAATTCTAAATTAATTCTAAATATTCATAGTTACATTTTTTGGATAAATTAGAACCCTTAGCGATTGTAGCAACTTGAAGTGAACATTTTTGTATTTGATTTAATAATAATAGATTCTATTTAAAAAATAAACTCAGTGTAAAATTCATTTATTCCACATCAAATAAGAAAATTAGATTTTTTTTTCAATAATATCGTTACAGAATAGTATTATATTTAACAGAATACTTTCAGTTTACTAATAATAAATTATTCTTAAGTATTTTTAAGTACCTTATACTTTCTGAAACACAGAGTTCACCGATCAGTGCATACAAAAATGTACTAAAATATTTTAATTTTTAGAAATTCTTGTACAAGTTACATTTAAAATAATATTTTTTATATAAAAGTCTTTTAAAAATATTATTTAATAATAAATACATTCATTATTTTAACTAACTATTCGAGATCAAAACCTCCAGTTTAAACATTTTATAATATTATATCACTATTCCACGACTTTGCTAATAAACTTTGCAATTATTTTTTTGTTTCATAAAATAAGGTTTAGGTATAGTAAAACCGTAAATATTTATACAACTAAAAAGTATCAAAATTCTCAAAATATAAGTTGAACCATTATTTGGCTGCTTGTTTCATGCCGTAATATAAAAATTTTAAAAAATATATTTTTACAAGACATGCAATACTTAAAGGTAAGATAATTATGTCGGCACATGAAATATATAATTTAAGAGTGACTTTAATTAATTGAAAATAAAAACATAAATGCCGTTTCACTGGTTAAATCCAACATATGAAGAAACATAGCAAAATACTTTCGCATAATATGTACTCTATTATATATTTTATCTATTTATTTATTTAAAGAGCACTTGGCATTTATCAACCTCAGACAAAATACTCACGAACTAAGAACTCTTCATTCTAAGCAATAAATGCATTCTTTCGAATGGTATAACCGAAAGCATTTACAATATTGTAATCACAAATGCTTTCAGTTCTAGTCACGATATAATAAAAGTTACAATATAGTAATCTTCTCTAACATACAGAATACAGATAAAAATATGTTATAAAAAATATTTAAGATTGTACCTACACCAGCCCTTTCTTTATTCTTCTTCTACTTCTTTACCTTTTTCTACCTCCGTCAATACAGTATTCATGTCATTACTAACTCATGCGATGAAATCATAATGTATCTAAGGATCATTCCTAACAATCACTTCTCGGCCTTCAAAGTTATATAACTTTCCATAACTTTTTCTAACTACCGCAAAAACTCACTATAGCCCAACTTAAGTAATGTCCAATAATGTCCAAATCACACTCCATGTCAGCTATTCCCTCCAGCGGGGCAGTCGCTGACGCCAGGTCTGCACTGGCACGAGACCTTCCCAGTCTTGTCTCTGACGAGCCAGAAGCTGTCGGAGCAAGGACCTTGCGTGTGCTGAATGTGACATGCCCCGTTGAACACTACTGCGCCTTTACGATCTGAACACGCTGCTACCTAAAATTTAACAAGTTGAACTATGAATAATTATATTTTAAAGGCTAAAACTATTATTGCTCTTGCTTTTTCTTTAGACATAAGTATTTCAATACAAAAAAATTAAATGATTTGATAAAATTATATGCGTGGTAAAATTATATTAATATCATGAAATTGGCAGTACTATTATTGTCGATATTAGTATCGATTTTAATAGTCACAAAATAATTTGTAGTAGACATATTTATCCTTAATTCCTAGCAGTAAATACTCACCTCTCTCCTAGCACAAGGTTGTCCACTAGCACCACAAACGCAAACACCATTATGACTAAGCCCGTCAAGTGCTGGCCGGGCGTCGAAGTCGAAGGCGAGATGCTCTCCAGCACGACACGGTTCAGCGGCTCCAGGGCGGTAACAGCGCCGCCTCTCCGGCACGTATAACCGTCCACGACCGCATGGCACCTGAAAACAGGAAAATATTCCAAATAAGTTTGGTATTTGATTATCGCAATTCAAAAAGGAAACTAGAAAAATTTAACAATTAACATTAACTAAAAAAATGTGAACATAAATTTTCAAAAAATAATTCTCTAAAGCTTACATTTACCAAATTTCAAATTTCCAAAGATCATTCGAATTAATAATAGTATAAACAGTTAAATAAATAATGGTAAAGCTTGATGTAGTCCATAATCTTCTCTACAGGCTTTAATTAATGACGATTACTTCAAAAATTTCACCAATAGCTTTTAAATCACATTTTATAACTTTCAAAACTTTCAATTTGAAACTTTTCTTGAACATAAATTTCACTAATTCTTATCTCACCTTAGTACAACGTCCTCCTCTAGATATCATCTCGTCCTGCCCACACGGGCCCCTCGTGTAGAGTCGGTAGCAGGCTCCATCAGCTGCGCGGGCGTGGAAGGTCTTGCACTTGCATTCCGCGCGGGAACCATTACCAGATATTTCGGATATCGCGAATACGTGACCTTTTGGACATGGCCCAAGAGTGTCTGGAATATTATGGAATATTCATAAGAGGAAAGTTTTTTCCATATCCCACCATATAAGAGTATAGTAAATATAATTTAATACAAAAACCAGTTTTACTGTTTTCTCAAGTATTTTTTTGTACAGCAGAACCAAGTTCTTCAGCCTAATAGATAGATAATCTTAACCAGCCAATAATATACCCATTAAGTTATTTCTTCAAGTTATAAAATGAACAGAAAGCCATCATGTAATCACTACGTAGTATTTAATACGAATAGTTTATATTATAACAACGATGTTAACTAGCCAATGAACAATTATATGATTTTTTTACTAGTGATACTGAGAACCATTTCCGAAAATACAAATAAACGACTGTATAAAACAATATAGACAAACTGGCCTATTGAGCACATAACTCACCAAGTTCATAACATCCCCTCGAACTATTATAGTAATGTGGAAGATGGGCCTCGCAGCCACACTTAGCACCGGGTAGGAACAGCTGACCGCGCTCGCAGGGTCCTCGCGTGTAGTGCGCGTAGCACCCGCCGTCTGCCTGCCAATAGTGAGGACTATCTGGCGTGCACTGGAATGTGAGATTTTTAACAGATAAACTTATGTACGTACGTAAGTACCTAGTATAGGTATCTATTCTGTATACATATTAAAGATATTCATAATGTTATTCATAACTAGATCTCTGGAAACGTAACACTCAGAGTCAGGTTTGACAGGAATATTCCTTCTACAGTATGGAGATTGACTAAGAACAGATTTTAGAAAGATCCAACGCTTAATCTTATTAATTTATTGAATGCTTAATCTACAAGTCTATTCTATTGCCTTTTGTTTTCGCAATACAAAACATATAAGTAATTCTATAAGTCTACGATGGATCTCATCGTAGAGTTATAGAAATACTATTTCTATTTCTATAGCTGAATTCAATGCCGAACATATGTATTTGATTCAGCGTTTTAGGTCGTCTAAAACGAAACGAATATTTACGTTGTATATATAATATTAGTAGTATTTTCGCATTTTACTACGTAAGTATAAAATTAAACAATAAAATTATGTAGTAAAAACAATGACTAACTACAAAAAAATCGATGTTAATTATCAAAATAACTCACGGTGCAATTAGCCAGTCCATCATCCCCAATATCCAAAATGGATCCTGGGTAGCACGGACCCTGGGTGAGCCGGTAGTAGCACCGACCGTCCGGTGGCCAATAGAGCAAGGTCTTGTCGGCGCACTGCTGCGGCCTCACGCACATGCCTTGCCGTTCACTGGAATGTAAAACGCAATGGATTACTCACATATGGCCTTATTTAATTCGGGTAAAACCATTGACACGTCTTGTTACTTTGTGAGGCAATCTTTACTACATCATAAGTATTTGGAAATTTAATTTTGGTAACTTTCTTAAGGAATTTAAATATTGCGCGACGCGATTCAATCTTAGGTGTCGATAATTGCTACAGTTTTTACTTTATGTACTAATCATCATAGATCGACTTAAAAAAGAAGGTTCTCAATTCGTCGGGAACTTTTTTTATGTATGTTACGCAATGTCTCGAAGATTTTTTCGTTTCAGAGGGTATGTTTCATAGGTGGTCAAGAATCTAATGATGAGATCCTGGACAAATCGAGAGAACTCCTGAAGTATAAAAATACAAAGTGTAATATCTATATTTGTAAGATTATCTTGGTGTCTCTAGATGCTTACCTACCCTCGCATGTTAAAGGACTCTTCGACAGGAGCGAAGTATTCTCCATGTCGGCAGGGGCCGCGTTGGAACAGCTTGTGGCAAGTATTGGTGTGGGGCAGCTGGGCGGTGCCTGGCGGGCACTTGCACTCCGCCACCGTGCGGCCGCCCAGCCGCCCAGGACTCAACTCCTGGGTGTCCGGGCAGGGATGGCCTTTCTGAAATTTGAAATAAAAATTTGTCTGTCTTTTAAATTGAAGTATGCATTAAATAACATCTTTCGACTGGTAGGTATTCGACAGTTGACAACATATGAAAATTTAAACAGTACTCGTAATTACGCCAAAAATTAATTTAAAAAATTATTATTAAAGAAAACATTATTACACAGAACATAATTTGCAATTCTAATAAGTTCGTAATAAATGTTTTCATTTATAATTTTTAATTAACTTAAGGATTCTAAAATATAATAAGTGCTTCAGTAAATGGAGATTAAACAAGACATAAATTACATTAAGTGTAGAAAAAATATTGTTAACTATCCAAATCGATTACAAGTACATTTCTAAAGCTTCAACATTCGTATCTGAGTGCTACTGACATTATAATTAAATTTATTACAGAGAATCTACATAGAGTTCATCTATATATGTGTAGATATGTATATACAAATATACATCTATATATCCATATTCGTAATCGTATCTACACCAATTGCCATAAAATTTTGGCAAGTGAGAAGCCCAATTTGAATAATTGATATTTTTAATTTCTTAAATAGAGAAAACGGACAAAGCTCTTCTTGCTCAAAGCGATAAACAACACCCCACGCGAGCGCAGCTGCGGGAACAGCTATAACCTAACTCATATTTTAGTACCTATATCGTGCTAAAAACATTCAAATGTGAATTAATAAAAACATTAAATGGCGGGTCAATAAATCATTCGAAAATACAACTTAATTACTCACGAGGAACTGTTTAATTTCGTTACATTTTTGTGTAATCGCTTCAAAACCTTTGTTTGTATAATATTACGGAAATCACGTACGATTCAAATAAGAGGTAGCTACGTAAAACATCAAGCAATTATCGACACTATTACATAACAATAAAGCTCAAATTGGTGTACATTAAATTATTTTTGACAAGTGATTTAATCGGCTATTAAAACACACGTAGAGAATAAAAATATTTACCCGGCTGCAGCTTCTACGTGACTCGAATCATTAATATCAGATTTTATTATTTTTAAAGCGATTCTTTCAAATCTTAAAGATATTAACAAGATCTTATAATAAAAAGCAGATAAATAACAATTTACTGCTGCGGTCGTTGTTTGATTTTAAATTAGTTTTTTGTAGGTAGTAAAGAATACTGCACGCCAAAAAAAAACTACTGTTTAAATAATGATTAAATGTTATCAAAACAAAAGTAATTTTGGAGTCGACTTGTATATTATTTTAATATTTCATTTTTATCCGTAATTTGAACTTCGCCATCTAATTCTAATTGAAATAAGAATGTTTAAAAAAATGTTACCCTGTGACATTTCACCAGAAAGAATCACAAAAAATAGTCTCACACAAAGTTGCAGACAGTTGCCGGCAATAAAATTTAAAGTTTACTAGAAAAATTCCAACGAATAAACGTACAAGATAAAGTTTACCATACAAAGTGGGAGTGTAGCTTATCTGATCCCACGATCAGCTATGACTTGCATAATACGACCCTTGAACCTGAATATTATATTATTAACATTTACAAGAGACGATACGATATTCTATACGATTTCATATTAAATGAATCCAAAATATAAATACTTAAAAAAAATACTTGATAACAAAATATAAAATGTTTAACATATTGTCAAAAATCTCAATTCTATTTTGTTTTTATGACTAAGAAAAGACACGAAAGAGATTATTCGGTGCGGTTGTTGTACGACAACAAAATTTTGAAGGTTAGGAAAATATTAATCTCCTATTTTAGTTCACTGATTTTTATGCGTAGGCATACTCAACGTGACATTTGAAGAATGTGCAAATGTGCACACAATAAACAAAACCCTAATCCAACAGAATACTAACGTGGAAACATTATTCTACGCTCGTAAGCGAATACTTATTCGTTACCGTTAAAAAGCCTACAGAAATGTTTACAATTTAGTATAATTTACATGTATCGTGTCGTCATATGTCAGTAACCCAGTAGGTACTGGGTACTAGGCGTCCTCGTGCGTAACATTATATAGAATCGTACGGCTATGCTCAGACCTTATAAACCTTAATACGAAGGGCATTAGACAGTTAGCCAAGACACCCCTGAGAAATGCAGTGATGAAGCTAAAATTACGTAAACGTTATGTAACTACGTAACTGTATATCGTATTTACATATTTCATCTTAATTGTATTATAAACAAGCATTACACGCAGACAGAAATTCTCACGGAACGTTTCTATGGAAATAGCTCGTCTGATGTTTCTAGCATTTGTAAGCTTAAAGTATGTTCAGCTATAGCAAGGCATAAACTGTGTATAGATAAAGAAAATTTTTAAACAATATACTCGTACCTATAACGTAAGTAACCCCGCAAGTTGCTCACAAAGTTGTATCAATCAAAGTTATTTTAAGTTATATCGAACAAGGCCTAGTTAGTTATTTATTCTACTACTAGAAAAAATAATGTTTTAAGGAAATGTTGATTATTAAAGTTTGGTAACATAATATAGATGATAGTTTTCATTATGTGATAAAATTTTGAAACAAACAAAATTTTGGGAACAATTTTTAACACAAAGGAAATTTTAAAAAGGTTTTTGGGATGTTGTCGCTAAAATTATTGCCTAGTAAAGATCCTGCGATATAAATCTTTAACACTAATTTGGACATCCATTCCACATTTCCTAACACTATATAACAATACATTTGATGTGAAACCTATCACGTGTTAAGGTTAACCAATCAACCAGTTCTAAAACAATTTATCTAATCACAAATCTTATAATTTTCAGAACAATTGAAACCTCTTTCACGACTCGCAATAATTGCGTGGCACATTATGAAATTGAAATACACGAGATAAGTGCAGTGGGTCAGTAGTGAAGGCGTGTTGCCAGTCGGTCGGTCACGGTCTTGACTCACGAAAAAACTCGCAGGACCGGTACCAAAATGTAATGTATTTGTTTACAAGCTGCTTTTTGCGCGACTGAGCTTACGGTGAATTTTTTTGGTATCTTTTTTACGCACATAGGGCGATGGCATACTATGTTGTTCTTTGAAAACTTTTTGTTATTCGTTTATCTCAATAACAACGAAAGCTTTTGCTTTTTCGAAACCGTTAGAGTACGGTGTAATATAATAATGTAAAGCCCGATATAAAACATTATTTTTAATACCACCAACATAATAAAATATGCATTGTATATGTGTGAAAGCAGCTTAATCCTATGATTACCCACAAGATGTAACATCTTAATACCCCATACTTAGCACCTTAGTAACACTTAGCTATAAAAAGATAATACAGCGATTTGTTATTATATATAGTGAGGATTATATCATGTAAGTATTTTATTATAGGAGGAAGTGAAAACATATTGAAAATGTATCATAAAACGGTTTTATTATAACGTGTAACGATAAGCTGTATCAGTCAATTTAGTATTACTTGTCAACAAATGAGAGAAATATTCTTAAAGAATAACGTTAACCCTAAAGCTATAAATGATCTTACGAAAAAAAGCTGGTACTGTAAATGTTTTGGAAGTAGCTCATTATCTATTTAAAATTTACCTTGTATATGGTATAACATTTTCCATCCGACGGCCAGTACAGCATCAGCCATCCTCTAGGATGAGCAGCGCAAGGGTTCCTCCTGACATCCGCCCAGGGCGGCGGCAGCACTGCCGCCTGACTCCCACAAAATAAAACCGCTAACCACGCCCAAGTAGCCATTTCGATTCGTCGTATTCACTTTTTTTAACAGACTTACATCTTCACATAAAACAGTTCTGCTTTTTTATTGTCCACAAAAAATTGATCACTTTTTTATTAATTTTTTAAGTAACGGTATTTATTTCATTTTACACATCGTCATTTCCGTGATTCACTTTCGAATGGTTCTTAGATCACAAATGGTTCCGGCTCGGGTGCTTCCTCGATCTACTCTGATAATTTCATCGACATCTACGGATCGAAAGAAAGGTTACTTAACGCCAAATATTTATGAGATAATAGATAACGGTCAATCGTTTTTTTTTTTTTATCGATAACGTTCTTCTCTCGATTTTATTCGCGCGAATTTTATTTTTTCTCTAAGAAGTCTTTACTTTTCCAAAATTAAATTATTTTAAAGTAAAATAGAGTAACGTTATTCATCAAGATCTATGATATATTATTTAGACTTATGTTCTGCCATAAACTAAATGTTACATACATTTATATTGCAAAATGATTTTTACTTTTTACCTGAGTCTACACTATTTTAAATTGTTCACGCGTATTAAGTACAATGACAATACAACCAATAATAAACGAGGAAATTGTTTTCTACTTGCACTTTTCTTTCTGTATTTAAAAAGCAAAAGAAACAACAAACATGTATCAAGCATACTGGACTCTACACTTTAACTGTATAATAATATTCAAAAAATAGATCCTGTACCCAGGTCATTTAAGGATGTTCTTCGTTATCAAAGTCAAAACTTTAAAAGGAAAATTGCCTCAATAGTATTACCATGTAATTACCGTTAGCTACCACGATCATGTCGAAATGCTTTTCAATTCAGTGGGTGGTTTTTGCCGAGATTACGTACGTCGCGCCGTCTACAGTAATTTACTGCGATGATAAAAAACATAACAGTTTTCTTTCATGATAATTCTCCGGTCTAATGGTTACGCAACAGATAATAAAGAAAATATTAATGCTACGTCAAATAGTTGGCCTAATTTTATACGTATTTTTAGGGTTCCGTGAATCGAAATGAAAAACTGCAATATTTATAAAATGTTAGTCAATACTCAATACTGATTTGTGAATTAATCTATCTATGTTTTTTGTTACTTTTCGTTGTTTGACTACCTTAAGCTACTTAATTATTAAATTGCTTAGTCTCCTAAAAATAAATTCATTAATTCTTCTTAAAAAATTATATATTCATACAACTCATACTTTCTTAACTTTCCTATTTTACATTTATTCACATTACTATGTATTAGATATGTATAAAAAAAAACCTTTTTAGCGTAACCTCCTTTTGTATGCAAACCAGTAACGACCAGTTTTCACCAGTATCAAAGTTTAGAAATGAGGTTAGCTTTAAGTAGGCTTTATGAGAAAAGCATGAATTGTAACTATAAGGCACAGAGTTATGTAAACTCATTGTTATACGATAGTTCGCGGTTGAGCAAAACCAGGGCTTCCCACAGATTGTAGACAAATTAACACATAACTGAGATACATATTTCATTTCATTGTTAATAAATCTAGGTATTCATTATAGATTAGTCTAAATTGAAATCATTTCATATGAAATTATTTCACTTTTTAACAAAATATCTTCTTGTTCAAAAGTCAGTTGAAAATATAACAATTTTCAATTAAAAATATAGCAATTCGGTTCCAGTTTACAATAATTTGTGCCACTTATTGCTATTGCATTATTTAAAAGTTTTTTGCTGTTTTAAAATTGGTTCTATAAAATCGTAAGTTACTCGTATATGAGACAATTCTAAAGGTTAATCAGGTACGATTAATAAAAACAATTAGCGTACAGCAGGTTACGATACCACGTAACATAAATACATACAAAAATACTAAATTAAAAACTTTCTCGTATTTTGAAATCGATTCAAAAGATCTTTATACATACAAATTACAATACCTCTGAGCAAACTCATTACCCTCCTTTGCAGTTAAGCATAAATAAATGTAATTATCGTACTCGCCTCGCACTCAAATACATAAATTGCTTATAATAAATTTATTATTATTATTGCTCTACTTTTTAAGTAAATAAGAAACTAGATAATCAAGTAAGTAATTATTTGTAAACACTTTTTTAATTAATTAAGTTGCAATGTATACGTAAATTTGTAATAACATATTATGATATTAATCAACCTTTGAGGGAAATAAGTACGCGTTTCATTTATTGTTATATGTATTTATTACAATTTTAACTAAACCTAATATTTATTATTGAGTAATCACTACAATTTTTTTTGTTGTGAAAAAAGTACAAGAAAGTTCTTAATGTTATAAGCCTTTATAATTTACAAGCCTATTCCGCGGTTTCGTCAGATAAAGCAGTTATAT
>DVVJ01001659.1:0-10916 GCA_018234505.1 Junonia neildi neildi
TATATTTAATGAAAACATAAAAAGAAGAAATATTCTAATAAATTGATATGAATACTATCCTGAATAGAGAAAGATCTTTGTCAAACTGAACCAAAGAAGAAAAAAAGCAGGCCTAATTCACGCTGGCTCACGCGCCATAGTTTCATTCTAGTCTACGCTTCATCACCCTGGTACACAGCACGTAGTGGTATAAAAACTGATAAATACCTGAAACAGGTTTATCAATAATGGCGCCTAGAGTTTGCGAAGCAATGTCAGACTTCTAGTGACGTAACGTAGACTTTCACAGTATTAGTATTGATCATTTTGAGGTTGTATAAATAGTTACGAGCTATACCTATTTATTTTTCATAAAAAATGGGACCAAATGAGCCAACCGGTCTGGTCTGATGTCAAATAATCAATGCTGCGCCGCCAACGTTTTTATGGATATAAATAAATTAAATAAGCCGAAACATTATTCTTTAAACCATACCCATTAAAAACAAACATTTTTTAAAACTTGTTTTTACGTAGAATTATTGCCAATTTAATCTCGTAATTAAGAAAATTAAAAATATAATGACATAATTATACCTACCTAATTATTTCGTCCTTGACTCGTACAAATAGCTGTCTGTTTTTATCGAAAATACACTTATAAGTAATCTTACTTATAGGAATTTGTGTATATGTAGGTACGAGTATGTATATGTATTAAGGACATTGGCTTCAACAATATTAATAGAAAATAAATGACGATAATACATTATCGAATCATGATATAAAGTGGCTTTGACCTTTTTATATACAAAATAAGAGTTCATGATGTCATATGTCTGATGTCTGCGCACGCGCAGCCCACGTATCCATGCGCCCTTGCACTTCACGTGCTTCCTGCCTTTTCACAATTCCCATTCATACCGTCACGAACGAGTGGCCCCTGTTGCATACTATTACGATATATTTCATAGATCTTAATTGTAACGTAATAAAGTTTATTATACAGATAGTTATTCCAACTAGTGCTCGACCATTCCGGTGCTGAATTACATTCTGTGTTGGAATTATTCAACTGTACCTAATGATATAATTTCTAGTTCGTTGATTATTTCCATATACCGGTATCTTAAGTTATTTACTACAATTTCTTATAAATCATTATGTTCGTTACTATAATTTTTTAAACGATTTGTTATTGATCTTTCCTCCAAATTTAAATTTCAAATTTTTGTCAAGTCAAAATTTGAAATTATGTAGGTATATTGAAGACTGTATGCATGATACATATTTAAGCGATATCCTTCAAGACTCAACATTCGTACCAAAATGCATTCAAATTTCAACAGATAAAGCGCGAAAACATATCAGAGTGACCGACTGAGTTACGTTCGCATTTATGAATATGAATTATTATTTCAGTATTATTTTAACAATGAGACCCTAAAAAAAATTCACATCATCGTTCCGCAAGACCTCGATTCAATTAATCGGGTTATGTGAAGCGGGGGCGATTCCTATCGTAAATGAGCGGACGCTCGAAACGGACGCCTGGGTTCCGTTCATAATAAAAGATAGTTTGCAAAACAAAATATTGCAAACAAATAGGCTTAACAATGGACAAAGGCAACATAAATAAAGACAAAAGCGAGGTTAAATGACATTACCTAAGCCTGTATAGGTTTGTGTTTGTGGGGTTGCCAGTAATGAGTTAATTAAAAATATAATTTAGATATTTAAAATTCAGTAGGTACGAGCAAAAAATTAGACCAATTTAAATTCTTCCATTTCACCATTTGAAATTGAGGGCGAAAAAGTTACTACGAATCCGAAAAACTTTAGTTTAAGCAATTAGCTAACCCATTTGCACGATTTATGTATCGTTTGTTTTCCATATTGAGGTTTGAGTAAAATTGTTATAACTACCTTAAAACAACCTATGATATTGTTCTTCTTTTCAGGGAGAACCTGGGAGAGGAATAACATTCACAAGCACAGAAAATCCGCAACAGCAGTCGAAACCATTTCCAGACATACGTCTGGTTGATGGTGCTTCAATATTAGCGGGCAGAGTACAACTGTTACACAGAGGACAATGGAGATCCGTTTGCACAAACTCAAGAAAGTAAGTTGAAATGAAAACTTATTGAGATTTTATCTAAAACGTAGAGAAATGTGCTATTTAGCTAATAATGATTTCTATATAATTTCAGTTGGACCATCAACGACATGGAAACGGCGTGCAGGCAATTAGGCTTCATGGGCGGAACGTTTTACAATTGGATGGATCGACAGCCAGGCCGACGAGCACGACTTTTACTCGAGGAACCCAAGTGTAAAGGCACAGAATACGACCTCTTTCAATGCGACTGGAATTCCAGACAACTGGGTTCAGGTGTATGTGACTACCATCCTGACCTCGGCATCCAGTGCCAACCTCATCACGATGATAAC
This sequence comes from Junonia neildi neildi, assembly GCA_018234505.1. Lineage (NCBI taxonomy): Eukaryota > Metazoa > Arthropoda > Insecta > Lepidoptera > Nymphalidae > Junonia > Junonia neildi. Next base: position 2,434 of record DVVJ01001659.1, read on the forward strand.
GAATTAAGAAATTCAGGCATCCATTGGAGAGGGATAAGATTCGAAAATGCAGTCTATGAGAGATTACTAACCGCTGCCAACACGCTTTACGTCCCAACATCGATGTCCAGATTGGCACATATCACTATAAAAAATGCAGGATTAGGAAGGGATAACAATGCAACTAGTACTTTAGATATAATAGGCGTCCCACCTTTAATGGAGGACATAGAAATATCAAATTCCGCCTTTAATGCTATAAACGTGACATCACCCGACGCTCCGATCATAATAAACAACTGCACAATACAAAATAATAGAGGGTACGGTATATATGTTAATTCCACGTACGGTATGACAAAGATCGAGAATTGCCTGATTCACGACAACGGCGGCGACGGGGTCAAATACGTGGTGCACGAAATGAATATAGATGAGAAGTTCGATCGAAGCGAAATCTTTGATTTATGTACCCTTGCATCGACACCTAGTCAAACGTTCCCGATACAAATGTCTATAGAACAATCAAGATATTCCAACATGGAAAGAGACTGCAATCAAAAATTTTACACGCGACCTGATCACGTTCTCACACTGAGCTTTTTAAAGATATTGACGAACAGAAACAATACCGGAGAAATATTTATATACGATGGATTAACGGCAAATGATAAATTGTTATTACATTTTAATATAAGAAACCACACTCGACCGCAAAGTGTGACATCGACAAGAAATAGAATGTACGTGAGGTTTCGCGCTGACACTAGAACAGATATAACTGGATTTTTGAGGCTAATGTCGGGTATTAGTAAAACTTATGATTTGAATTTAACAGACACTGTTATTTCAGACAACAATGGTAGAGGTGTTGTAATAGAAAATCTTCGTTCTCAAATTCATGTCCATCGGACGTCCATATCAAACAATAATCATGTAGCCGGCCTTCAAGTTGTGAATGGTGCAGGAGATGTGAATGTAACGGAAAGTAGAATATCTTTTAACCAAGGTGATGGTATTAACATCACTGTAACAGGAGGCAATCGAAATATCTCAAGAAGTATAGTGAGTTCAAACCAAGGATATGGTATAGCAATATGGTTGAATAATACTCAGGAAACAGAATATATACCAATAAACCAAACTACCGTCATTGAGTATTCGGAAGTTTTTAAAAATTTAGATATTGGTATACTCCATGGCAACTTCTGTGGTGACAGTTGGGTGAACGTTACAGGCAATTGGTTTAATTCTAGTGTTGAAAGTACCGTTGAAATAACCACATGTTGGAAATTCAATGACCCAATAAAACTGCTCAATTTACAAATAGGACATAATAGATTCTATCAAAATCAACGAGTACCGTTAAAAATTCAACCTGCACTTAATGTTATTGGAAGAATCGAATATAATTATTTTGAACATGGTGATTATGGGGCTATTGCAATACTCAATAGAATCGATGGAAAGTATCTTGAAGAATTTGAGATACTACCGGCGAAATTTGATATACAACATAACTATTTTTTTGCCAACAAAGGGCCATTTGTAGTAAATCTCGGACTATCGCCATATAGTGATCTTCAATATATATTATTTACAAGAAATTATCTCCGAGAAAATAAGGTCAGAGAACCATTTGAACCACTAGAAGGTTTATCGTCACGACTTACTCCTAGAAGTAGAGTTGCTGCAACTATAGTTTTAGCGTCGAGCAATATCGATGTTTTTAGAAATATTATAAATAATCCTGAAGCACAATACGAAATTGGCTCACATGTTGAAGATCAAAGTAAAATTCTTAATTGTACATACAACTGGCTTGGATTTGGCGAGGAAGAGAAAGTATATAATAGACTGTTTCACAGAAAAGATAGATATAATTTAGCTAAAATTGTTTATATGCCCTATTTATTACATAGCAGTAATCCTGGTGCCACCCAAATAAACTATAATTCCTTGTATGTGCCGCAGTTTAACGTTCCCGGTACTTCAGTCGTTGGAGGTGAAGTCGAAGGAATAGAAATATTAAGACAAGGAGAGTATGATGTGGACAAAGATATCAACATCCGTCCCGGAGGCCGGCTTATTATACAATCTGGCGTAACGTTGAAATTCCCACCGGCTATGGGTATGATGATTGCTGGTAAAATAGAAGCAAAAGGAAAACGGCCTAATGATATTACGTTCACATTAAAGGAAGAAGTGACTATGACAAATGATAGTGTATACGAAACTGATACAGAGCTAGAACCTACCACTCCAGGTTATCAAGAACCAATAGTTCCAATTAGACTCCTTGGTGGCCGAACATCACATGAAGGAAGGTTACAAGTAAGAATAGAGAATAAATGGGGTACGATATGCAATTACAGATGGAACATAATAAATGCTGCATTAGTATGTAATCAACTTGGTTTGGCATTGAATCCTGATGATTGGTTTTTAGAACCTAATGAAATCCCTAGTGCTGGCACATCAGAAGACATTGTATTGTCCAATGTAGAATGCACTGAGTTCGACAATGATATAACTAAATGTAAGGCAGAAACAATGGAGAGCTTTGAAAATTCTTGTACACATGAGAATGATGTCGGTATCAGATGTTATGAAACAAGTTGGGCTGGAGTAAGGTTTAGTGTGATAGCCGAAAGAGCTGATTTACAATATGTAAGCATAGAAAAGGCTGGTCTTCTCGATTATTCCTCAAATTTATTTAAGCCTGCACTACAAATAGATTTTTCACGACATAGCCTTGAAAGTGTTAAAATAGCCAATAACTACCACGACGGCTTAGGAATTTTATACTCAGACTTATATGGCGCGGATGCTATTAACACAGTTCGTAATTCTGAATTTAGCAATAATAAAGGCAGTGGTATTAGTTTCAAGCAGTTAGGCTTAAAAGTTTACAGTTCGACGATAGAAAATAATGAAATTGCTGGAATCTCACATAATCCACACATAACTGGCCCGCAGCAGAGGGAAATAGCTGGTTGGTTTAACTTGGACCCAAGTTTTGACATGAATGAGTCAAACTATCATCCTATTATGGTGCCAGCATACGAGACAGATATCTCATTAGTCAATGGAGAAACTAGACATATTGTTTTTACCAATAATAACGGAGAAAATATTGTCAAAACTTACAATATTAAATGCAATCCCGGTTATGTACTTGGACTTCAACTCCTAAACCCGATACATAATTTCTCAACAGAAAGTATATGCATATATGATTCACAAAATATTAATGAAGCGAGTACGGTCTGGTGTCTCGATCGTGACTTATCTACATTTCCTACAACAAGTAACACATTTGGTGTAGTATTAAAATATGAAAGTGGTACAAAAGCTTTAGGTGGTGTAGTACTAGTAGTCAGTACATTAATAGCACCAGTGCAAAATATAAGAAATAGGATTATAAAAGGACCAGTCCCAACTCTACAGGTTACAAATACAAAAATCAAAGGAAACACTAAAGGCGTGAAAGCTCTTTATTATAATCGCTATTTAAATGAACTTGGTGATCACTTTTTACGAAAAGCTAATGAAACCATTAAGCTATTTAATTGTGAAATAGCACACAACATAGAAGAGGCAATCTACATTAATACACCATTTTGGGATATTCATGAAAGCAATATAACGGAAATAACGATTATGGTAAATAATAGTTTAATTACAGATAATGGTAAAGGCATTTATCATTTTGCGAGAGATTTGAGGAGTTCTAATAATTTATATCATTACGTACTTCAAGATAATACCATAGAAAGAAACAAGTACGGAGGATTTGATGTATCATTACCGTATGTGTGGCAATATAATGAAAATTTTACTCATTCTATTTACCTACATAATAATACTTGGCGTAGTAATCAAAACTTTGCATTTGTTATTGATGGTCATTTTGCAGAAGTTAATATAACGAAAAACGTATTTACTGAGAACAATTGTAAAATGGGCCTAATATCTATTCGTGGCATGGAAAAGAAAATGAAGATAGATGGAAACTTTATCGAAAGAAACAATGGTCAATTTATGGTACAGTTCCATATGGACAGTCAAAGTGAAATTATGGGATTCGTTTACGCTGTATTTGTATATAATCAAGTTAAAAATAATAAATTCATATCGCAAATAAATCGTGGTTCTCTTATGAGAAGCATCGATCCCACTTATGTTATAGGATTCAAAGGAATTCAGAAAGTAAAAGTCAGTCGAAACCTGTTCGGAAATAATGCGATTCAATACACATTAGTAGCCGGTATCAAAACTGCAAAAATAAATAATCTGTTAGATGTTACAGAAAATTGGTGGGGAAGTGCTGATGAGAAAGAAATTAGAAAACAGATATTCGATTTTGATGATTGGAATAATCATGCGATTGCAACATATTTACCTTACTTACTAGAAGACAACTTCGATTCAAGTGTATCTGTAACATTTAGCCCTGAGAATGTTATAGATGTGAATGAACTCGGAGGGCGGTTAACAACTGATCTCACTTTAGAAGCTCGTATCGCGCCATATATTGTAAGAGCTGATATTACTGTTATGCCAGATGTTACACTCACAATAAATCCAGGAGTTGTCTTGGAATTCGCGCCTAATGTAGGTATACTTGTTATGGGTATTCTTAACGCTGTCGGGCATGGTCAATTACCCATTTTAATGAAGCCTATGGTACCTACTTCTGAAGTTGAAGGTAATAGAATTGAGAAAAGGGATATCGGACAATATTCATCGAGTCATCGAAAACATAGGCGACAGTTAGAAACTATGACTATGCAAGAATCAATCAGATTGTGTACTGGGAGAAACTGTTCGATCAATGATAACAATATTGAAAGAACAAATGAGGGATTTTTAGAATATTACAATAGAACAACGTTACAATGGGTTCCAATGTGTGACAATCGTTTTACAGAAAGAAATGCCCAAGTCGTTTGTCGAGAATTAGGTTTCGACCCAATAAATGTATTTTTTGCTCATGACCGGCGAATCGAATACCACAGTAGTTCCCTTTCTCGAATATGGTCTTGGCCTGAACCTTTACAATGTGTTGGCACAGAAGACAGGTACGAAGATTGTCCAATTCGTCTCAATGGTCAACTATATGGTCACAGACATGAATGTAAATGGAATTCAGAATTTGTGTTCATCCACTGTGGTTCAAGAAATCTAGATGAAGGTCTCGAATATTGGGGTGGAATTAGATTTACTAATCCAGATTTCGAATATTCTCTATATGAACATAGAATTCACGATCATCACACTCATGAAACGTTGAAAAAGGTTGAAAGTCGTTTGCAGCATGTTCAAATTGTTGGTGCTGGCATTTTACATAACGAAAAATCACCCGCTGTCCAAAGTATAATTAAAAACCCAGTCATTGAAAATGTAAATATAACCAGATGTGCTCACCATGGTATTAATTTAATATCTCCAACAGATACGATTAATATGATGTTCAATTCTATAAGCGATACATTAGGAGAAGGAATAAGTGCTATATCCTTAACTGGAGAAGGAAGAGAATCGGAAGAATCAAGTTTTACGCCATTAAAGGATCTCAATCTCCCATATCACTTATTTTCATTAATTGATATCTGTGACAGCTCAAAAGTTATCACCATCGAAGAGAGAGTACTATTATATTATAAATACGATAACAATCCTGTTAATTGTGTGAAAATATTCAAAAGTATGTACAGAGTGAAACCCTTTGGGTTCAGATTGTTACAATTCAATTTATTTAATCACACTCTTAATTATGGGAAGCGAGATTCGTTGACTCTTTACGACGGTGATATTTATAATATAACTGCACCTCAAATTGGTTATTTAGAGAACGGATCACCAGATGAGAAGAAACTTTTCAGAACAAATGGAGCTAGTTTAAGTGTGAAGCTGTTCGCTAACGGTGCAGCATCTGTACATGGATTTATTGCTGAAATCGTCACGTTACCAATATCCGCCATAGGATTCAGTAAGTATATCTATCATTCATGCTGTGTATAAAACTCTTAAATTTTTGTTCGATTTGCCTCACAATGTTCCTTAATATTTTCTTCCAGATCGTGATGTTCAGCACAACATATCAAGCAGTGAATTCACAAACAATCGTGATGGTGCAATAACATATCAATCGGTCGGAGAAGTGAACCCCTTAGTGGCGATCAATAGAAATGAGTTCACTCACAATTGTCTCAAACTTTACGGCAACTTTACTACATGCCAAGCCACTGTCAGAGTTGATGTACAAAATACGCAGACTTTGGTGTTCAGAGTAAGTGAACATTAATTTTTATTTGACACACTGCTGTCAATTTGATGTTATTTATGATCAACAATTCGCCAAATCGAATTCTATCTTTAATTCAAAATAACAGGTCCATAAAACTCTCCGTTTTATCCTAAGTAACTAAGTAAGATTTTTTTAATACCTTCTTGGTGCTAAACTTTCTTACTTTTGCTTTTAAGTCCTTCTCCCTCATTTAATCATTGTATGTTATCATTTAGATATTTATTAAAATTTTAGTATATAAATCAAACTTTATATGCATTTGCAGAATAACCTGCTACGAGATAATGTCGGCGGTTTGCTAGTAAGAGCAGATTCGAGAGGTTCGGCAACATCTTTACGTGGTTGGATCCATAACAATTTGTTCTTTGCCAATCATGATCTGCCTTCTCTTCAAGTTGAGGGTATGTTTTAGTCCTTCAATGTTCCAATGTTCAATGTGCTAACAATTTTGTGCCTAATATTTTCGGGCTCTCTTTCATTTTCCTAAATTTGTTTAACGATAAAAATTTGCGTTAAATATTATTTAACATTGCAAGTTACTAACTAATATTAATCATCGCCTTATTTAAATTCGCCTAGAATCTACATGAAGGTTTTATACTACAGTCCCAAATCCAAAGATATTTTAAGGCTTTTAAATTTTATACTTCTTATATACTTTTTTAGGTCGCCAGTCTTCACCATACCAAGAAGTTACAATCTACCGCAATTATTTCACTCGTAATCAGGCTCTATACAGAGATGTAATAGTTCTCCGCCAAGTGGTCTCCAATTTCACCCACAACTATGTGCACCACAACACAGGTCTTAGGATTCTAGAGGTATCCGGCTTCGACAAAGTGCGGTTGCCGATCTACCAAACAACTTCCCATAATGGATTTTACAAGTGAGTAACGTCGTATCAGATTTCATGTTTTCGACAAATAGACGAAAGCGTTTTCATTGTTCGTAACCGATTTAATTTGACAAACAGAAAATAGTAATATTTTTTTATCTATTTATGTTTTATATTGCTGAATTATCAAGTAAATATGCTCGCATATTGCTCTTATCTGCTACTGGATGATTTTGTAATCGGTTTTCGAACTTTTAAAATATCGTTAATTTTTCCCCAAATTCCCCAATTAAAGATTAAATTATTTTAAATATTTGTCTTTAACTAACTAAATTTAACCTATTTTTCAGAAACTTTGCCTTGGACCGTGAAGGTCGGGCGACAGTGGTCGCAGGTACCGCAGGCCAGCATTACATTGATAACATATTCTTCAACCCTGACAACGATTACGAGATGATCACCGTCAATAGATCCATGTGAGTATTATTATTAAGGAAAAGTAAAATTTAATTATTATAATAATGGTGGGGCATGAAATGGTTAAAAATTATTTATAAACTATTAGATTTTTTTAATTAGAAGTGGATTTTATAATTAAGAGCAGATTCTGTATTTTAAATATTTCAAATATTTAAAAATCAGTTAAAAGTAAAAGTTACATTTATTTATATTGATTATTATTTACGTGGATATTAGATATTAAAGTAATAATTTAAGAGGATCAAACCCGCTAGAATTAATAACAGCTCCTCGCAAAGTACAGACTTTTTATCGACAGCTATTTTTATTTAGTTCTTAATATAGTTGAAATGGTATATTTATTGTCGTCAAAAAATTGTGAAATAGGCAGTATACAAGTAATGTCAAATTCAACTTTTAATATAAAATACCACAGGTTATTAAAATTTACCATAGGCAATTAGCTGACTAAAATATCTGTCAATAAAATGTCGAGTCTGGAGGGGTCTTGGGGTACTCTAAATACGTTTAGTCCGATTCACGAAACTTGAAAGATCTGAATTAAGCGCATTACGCTGCGAAAAATTTTGTACATATCTCCAAATCAGGGCCCTTATTCTCTATGCCAAATCAAAACGTAGATATTTCTATGTTGAAACACGTTATTGTCGTAAAACCGTATTCTCTATGATATTGTGAAATTTAAATGTCATGTTACGTGGCGCGTTTCATGCTGTCAAATCAGTAATTAAGAAATTAATAAAAATTAAACCGGTAACCTTTTTTGAAAGATTGTTAATTGAAACGGATCGTGCCATTTCCAAAAAGACAAGAATATGCTATTCCTTACGTTTTCAAGACGTGTGCTTACCAAATACCGTTTTAAGAAGACGTAAC